>CM042247.1:27040342-27217842 GCA_023566225.1 Romanogobio albipinnatus | reverse complement strand
AATATTGTGACTAAAACATAACAGAGTATTAAAGGAGAACTCCGGTGAATTTTTAAGTTAATCTTGATCTTTATACCTTTGTGAGTACTGTCTATAGAAAAAAAAATTGAACCGGATTGATGCTTGCAACACGGAGCTGTTACAATTAATGCCCAGAGCTCCCACTCAACTAACACGGCAGCTATGGGGGCATATACATAAAGAGTGTCTTTGTGCCTCTTAACAGACACAAAATGCAATTAAAATGTCTGTCCAACATGAACAGGGCCCTTACATGACCATTGTTTAAACTCACCGAAATAGTGTTTTAGACGGCAAGCTGTAGTCTCGCGCTGAAGTCCCGTGGGAACTCAGTTGTAGCTGCCGTGTTAGCTGAGTGGGAGCTCTGGGCATTAAAGGGGTGGTAAAACACATTCTTTCGAAGGCTTGATTGTGTTTGTGGGGTGCACTGTAACATGTGTTCATGCTTCGTTTTTAAAAAATGTAATTATTTTTCATATATTTTACCTTTATTCTACACTGCTCGGTCCCTCCTTGTAAAAACGGTCTGATGGTTTCCGGGTTGTATGAAGCCAGTCCCTCAAAAATACGCAATGGGCTCAGATTGGTTAGCTGGCCCAGTGTGTTGTGATTCGCTAACCGCCTAGTGCACGTTTGTCGGAAACGTCACGCCCCTTACCTTTACCGGTAGACTGTGCTTTGGGTAGTATTAGAAATAATGGCGTCAATAAGACCATACCAATTTGAGCCTGAATCAGATCCAGACAATTTTAGTGAAGGGGATCAAGCAGAACCTGTTCAGTCCTCAAGAGTAAAGACTGCGGGTCTTTAGTGATCGCTAATGAATGGCACTGTTACTTTTGTATTTTTAGAACGATTATAGCCAAATATCTGTCGCAAGAACTATTAATCCAAAACAAACACTAAACATTGGCTTTACTAGTAGCCAAATCAAACACAGAACCATGTTTAGCATGCCTGTAGATAAACAATACATAAAAGCTCTAATCAAAGAATAATTTACACTAATGCCAAGTTTAGATTTAAAAAAAGTTTGTAACGTTAGGTGTTTGTCGGAAACGTTAAGTATGAATGAGCATTTAACAAACTGGTTTGCAGAGCCAAATGAGCGTTGTCATCTGTTTACTTCCTTGCTACAACGTACAATTAACAATACGAACTATTACAGGAAAACACATCGACGAAAAATAAATAATTCTTGCAGGTTGTGGCCCGTAAACAGCTTCTGTTTTTAAATCCATCTTTCAGGACAAGCCGTTGTGCGAATCCTTCATTGAACTCGCAAAGATTGTGGAAGCTTTCCTCTGTGAAATGTGCAGCGGGAGCCGCGCGCGCCCGTCGTGCATTCACACACTGGCAGTGTTTGTCTCGTGCAGCTGAACCGCGGCTCGTGTATTGCAAATACAGACGAATATTGTCCATTATGTCACATTTCCCGGTCTTCTCCTCCGACCCCTGTCTGTCTCGTGCTTTGATTTATGATGGGCAGCATATATCTGCTGCAAATGCGACCTGTTCCCCTCTGTCTCATACACAAATGCATATAACATGTTGTATGTTAAACGCACTGCAACGCACCCCTAGGAAGGCTGAACCCTAGGAAGGCTGAACAAAGTGGACCTGCAATCCGGATGAAAATAACAGCGTTTCGTCGGCATTGCGGCAACAACACTCCAGCCTACTAACCACAACAATGCTTCCCCGCAGCGATACAAAATGGCCTCGCCCCCCCTTATTTAACCCATTTAATCCCACCGGTCACAATAGTGACAGTAAAAAAAAGCTTCATTTCTAAGGCTATAAAAATGTTACTGAATGATCTATCAATGCATTTCCAGCAGATATTGAAATAATAAAGGGTCTCAATGAAATATGTGCAGTGTCGCATGTTTACTGTAAATTGTCACATGACCAGAGCTGTTTACTTTCTGTTTGCGTCAAGAGAAGAGGATGGCAGCAGGAAAGCTCCCAAAGAAAAGGGTGGTAAAGTATGTTAACATAAAGATAGGACATAGATTTTTGATACACATCATGTTTAAGGTGTCTAGTATTGATATATGCATTTGCAATTACTCAACTTTGTTTAATGTGGTCATAGAACTCACAAACATGTCATCGGCAACAATAGTGACCGGTGGGATAACCCATTGTATCTACATACTAATACACATAGGCTAACTGTTCTACCTTACTTTCTACCTAATTTTACACACACACACACACACACACATACACACACACACACACACACACACACACGGTCACGTCTCCTCTGATGTCTGAACTCCACACACACACACACACACAGACAGAAACTCACACACACACACTCATGGTCACGTCTCCTCTGATGTCTGATCTCCACACACAAACACACACACACACACACACGGTCACGTCTTCTCTGATGTCTGATCTCCACACACACACACAGAAACACACACAAACACACATACACAAACACACACACTCACACATGGTCACATCTCCTCTGATGTCTGATCTCCACACACACACCCACACACACAAAAAAACAAAACAAAAACATACACACACACAAAAACACACACAAACACACTGCACAGGTCAAATAGACCTATATTAAATAAATACAATGGTTGATACAACACAGTATCCCACCATAAAACACACTTTTTCACACACTTTTCCATGAAAATTTCAAAAAAATGATGATTGATTGTTTCAAAGGGATACTAATGACACATGAATTGGATATTTTTGTGTCTGGGAAAAATTTGGGATTAAATGGGTTAATATTCTCGGAGGAGGGGTTTATGTAAATATTGGGGCTGGTGATGTCAGAGACCCTGAAGGAATGTCTAGTAGTGCCTACTGGCCGTTTGCTGTAGTCCTGTAGAAACTGATTTCTTTAAAAGCAAATATCTCCCTTTGCTTTAAACTTTGAACGTTGTAACTTTGCAGATGTAGGTTTATGCTCAAACAGCAACATTACACACTAGCTAAAGTTAGAAAAGTGAAATCATGGTTTATCACCCCTTTAACTGTAACAGCTCCGTGTTGCAAGCACGGTTCGGTTGTTTTTCTATAGACAGTACTCACAAAGGTATAACGATCAAGATTCACTTAAAAATTCACCGGAGTTCTCCTTTAACTTCTTATTTATTGAACTGAACTGTTGTGTAAACTATTCGAGATAAAAACAGTACTCATGTGATATTGCTTCACTATATCGTATGATATAATTTTGAGGCAAACTCATACAGGGTCATTTTTGTCCCAATATCTTGAATTTTAGGGGCATTATAACTGCATTCTAGGCTGCATCATGCGGTGAGCTGTTGCCCTGCTTCTTGTTTGTCACCAATCAACTGTATGATATTTAATTAATTAAATGAACACATTAAATCGACAGTCCTAAAATAAAATCAACATTTCCAAAAAGAACACAAACTGTTTTTAAACTATGTTTATGTGACAAGATTTACTGTATTTTCAATATGAATTCAATTATATAAATTAGACTACTTGGATTGAAACACTATAGTCATGTCGTTTTTTGGCTTTCAAGTCAATGGAAACGCAAGCTGGTTTTAAAAGGAATGTGTAGAAAGTATAGTATATTGCTCACTGATAAATGGATTTACATGCCTATTTAAACCAATCTTTGTCAGACCTATGAAACTTATTTCATTGATTGCCAAATTCTATATATACGGTACCTTCTGAACCGTTTGCCCTATTTAAACTTGTGTTTACTGCGAGAGCTTCCTCTGTATTATAGACCCACTCTAATAATACGCTTAAAAGGATGACAGTGCAAATGTTGCAACCAACAAGGTCATGTAATTTGGCTTTGACATAAAGTCCCACCTATTTTTTAGCTCTTCTTTTAGTTGCACTGTTTTCTCAGCCTTGGTTCGTCCTGCTGTAGCATCACTTCTTGATTTAGGGGAAAGCCACCCAGTGCAGCACTTTTGTTGGTTATCCCTTGATAGCGGCTCAAAGACTCTCTCTTATCTCTTTGACCAACCCACTCATACAAATGTATCTGCAATGCATACAACAGAATTCCGTTCATATTAATAATGAGAGAACTTTCCCATCGCTGAACGAGGGGAAGCAACTAAAACGCACTCCAACTTCTCAATTCTGCACTGTTTTGCAATGCTCTTTATGTTGGTCATGGGTTCATTAGAGAATTGTACTCTGGTAATTATTTATAGTGTTTCTGTCTGTTTCTGTCCAGGGAGAGAAAGTGAATTATGAGAAGTTTAAGAGCTGGCTCCTGCAGAATAAAGATGCTTTCACATTCTCCCGCTGGCTGCTGTCAGGTGGCGTGTGCGTCACATTGACCGACGACAGCGACACACCCACCTTCTATCAGACCCTGGCAGGTGTCACACACTGTAAGTGTCACTATTCTCTCAGAGTACTCTCTGAATACTTCCTCTCAATTCACTCTCACAATTATGTCTCTTTGAATACTCTCTCAGTCTGGTTCTGAATGTATTTTTGTCCATTCATATTTTTCATAGTGATTAAAATATTTTTTTTAAAAGAGCCTTGAACTAAACCAACATCTCTGAGGATTGATTTGAATTGAAAAAAGAGGAGGGTACAAGATCATATACTTGTGTACTTTTTTTTAAAGGAACTGATACACTCCCATTCAAAATATTTTTAATTGTTTTGATGTTTCTTATGATCACCAAGGATGTAATTATTTGATCAGAAATACAGTAAAAACAGTAATATTGTGAAATATTATTAGAATTTGAAATCATTTATTATATTTAGGGCCTGAGTACCAAAGTCTGAGGACCCTCTTGGAGTTGCTCCGTAATATTATTTATTTATTTACAATTTATTCCTGGGATGGCAAAGCTGAATTTTCAGCAGCAATTACTCCAGTCTGTATGGCAAAACATTGAAATATATAAACATAGATAAGTTGTTTGACAGTATAGAAACTGAATTGATTAATCTGTTCTCGTTTCCATGGCAACAGCAACAAGGAAGATCTTTCTTCAAAATGATGGGTGGTTTAGTTCTTAATTTGGAATTTGGCAACTGTTGAAAATCACACTGATTTGTGGCTTTTGCAGAAGAATATACTGTATATACTATATATCTGTCTCGGAGCTCATGATGAGTCTGTCTTGAAAAATGCACAAATGTACATTATTGTGAAAAATCAATTTTCAATGGAGAATTCTATGGTATTTTTGCTTTCCTTACCCGACTTTTGGCCTCCATGCACCCATTTTTCCATTAGTACTCTCTGAATATGATCTCTTTGCTGCCTTTTTATGGCCAGTGTTTGTCAGTTTAGAGGCATCTGTTTTCGTGAGAAGGGACTTAAAGTCTTGGGTTATCATTTGAATTCACTAGTGACTTTGTACATCGCCGAGGCTGACAGTAATCTGCTCTCTGATAGTCTATGCTGCAGATGTTTAGGCAAGTTGCAAGTCTCGTTTTGTCCACTTCCCTCTCCCCCTGACACACAGAAGTCGGCCTGCCCTCCACCGGGAGAGAGGCATCTGTGTGAGATAATAGCGAGTGACAGGCCACACTTCCCACTCAGTGAAAACACATACACACCACTTGCACACACTCAGCCCTGCTGCAGCTGTCACTGCCACCCAGTTATTAAAACCAGACTGACACAGTGAAGGAAATGGCTGCATTCTCTCAGATACCCCGAGCCTGCACAGTGACAGATTATCTCAGCCCTGGCTCTTCTTATGGAGACAATGATTTATTTAGGTGCTGAAGATCTCCCACCCGCTCAGTCAGTGCTTTTGCTGTCATGAAACCGTAATGTGGGAAGCCAGTTCTGGGTGTACTGCATGACTCAATTGACCCCCGTTCACAAGTGGCCACGCTGTGATAGTCATTTATTTTAGTATTTATAATAATAATAATAAGTTTATTTTTAATGACCGTTTAGGTGCATTTAACTGACAAATGAATTAAAAATGATAAATGTTGTATATAGTGTCTCAATTAATAAGGAATCATAACTAAAATATTTCAAAAATATTCTAATGTTGTTTCAAATAAATCTAGCAAAAATATGCTAACAATAATAATGTTGTTTGTGTCATTTATTTATTTATTTATCTATCCTTTTCATTTTTACCCTATTCTAATATTCTCCCAAAATACTATTTGACCGGCACTGAGGTATCTTTGTGTTTATAAAAACCTGGATAACTGGCTGCAAAACAAGTATTAGTCAGTATTTATGTCTGGTGTACAATTTTGCAAGGACAAATTATCTTATTTTTAGGATGTTTAGGTATTTTTACTGGAAATTAGGAAAAAATCTCATTCTGAAATCTGAAAACTGCTTCAGTTTGTTCAGATGTTTGAATTGATGATGCTGTCTCTGTCTAGGTAGGCAGCTCAGTAGGCTTTGGAACACAGCCATTAATACTGGGCAGTAGCAAACCAATATTGGCATGCCTGTTCTGTTTGTGATTTCGAACAGTTGCTACAGGTTGCTTTAAACAGCATGCACAGCAGTTGTTTGCCTTTGTCTTTAATCAATTGACTGTATACAGGCATTACTGGAAGGTTAATTTATTTGCCTTTCTTTCTATTAGTAAGGCCATGATCGATTCTGTCTATAGCATATTTCTCCATTACAGAATGAATGCACAATGTTGGACTTCTTTCTGTTCTGTTCACTGTCACCAAGCAAGATACTTTTATTCTCAGAAACAAGATGAGTAAAAAAAAAAAAAAACACAAAAGCAAGTGATTATGCAAATGGATCAGTAAAATTAGAATACGTTTTATTTGTCAATCAAGGACAGCTTTGGCTCTCCATCTCTGGCCAATCAGAGAAGCTACCTGGGCAACGCACGATAATCTGCAGCCCGCTCCAGATTATCCTCTTAGCTCAGTGAGAGGGCTGTGTGTGTGCTGTCGGTGTGAAGTAGTCATGATCTATGTGATCTGTTTGAACGCATGTGGGTTTATGGGTTCATGCACCTTCCAGAATATGCCTCACACCAGGCCAAGTACGAACAGGCAAAAGGCCTATCAGAAAGAAGAACATGATGACTGGATGACAATAATCTGCAAGAAAGAAAGAGAGTTAGATTGGATAAGGAGATGGAGAGTAACTGTATTTTGCCAATGTAATGGCAGCTTGTGTGGAGTTTGTTATGGTACATGCCATATCTAACAGCCAGATCCGTGACATGTGCAGTGGAATATGGTATGGTTCTTCTGTTGCCACTCTGATAGAGTCGCTCCTTTAGGTGAGTACTGGCATTTGGAGGTGTGTGTGTGTGTGTGTGTGTGTGTGTGTGGTGATGGTGGTCCAGTGGGTTAAACCATGGAACTGATACGCAGAAGGTTGCTGGTTTGATCCCAGCGGTCACCACCAGTGTGTCCCTGAGCAAGGCACTTTACTCCATGTTGCGCCAGGGGGATTGTCCCTGTTATAAGGGCACTGTAAGTCGCTTTGGATAAAAGTGTCTGCCAAATGCATATATATATACATAAATACACACTGTTGGACACATTATTTGTCAAATATACACCTCCAATACATATATATTGTTCAAACATTTGGGGTCAATTAGATTTCATTTAGATTTAGAACATTTGATGCTCAAAAAACATTTCTTATTATTATCAATGTTGAAAACAGTTGCTTAATTTTTTTTGGTCTTTGATGAATAGAAAGGTCAAAAGAACATTTATTATTATAAATTTAACAATCGTTAGGGTTAGTTAAAGTATAAATTTTAACTTTGGGGGGGGGGGGGCTCTGTCCTCCTATCATCCCTATATAAACTGATTGGCTTCATCACTCTGTCCCTTCTCCACCATTAAAGGGATAGTTCACCCAAAAATGAAAATTGTCATCATTTACTCACCCTGAAGTTGTTCCAAACCTGTATGAGTTTCTTTGTTCTGCTGAAGACAAAAGAAGGTATTTTGAAAAATGTTTGTAACCAAGCAGAGAGAGCAACTATTGATACCATAGTAGGGAAAAAAAAATACTATGGTAGTCAATGGTTGCTCTATCTGCTTGGTTACAAACATTCTTCAGAATATCTTCTTTTGTGTTCAGCTTATCCCTTTAAGATGATGTGTGGTGGGCATTTTGATGCACTGTGGCTGCCGTTGCATCATCCCGGTGGATGCTGCACATTGGTGGTGGTTGAGGAGATTCCCCGCTTCCATGAAAAGCTCTATATAAATGTGATGAATTATTATTATTATTATTATTATTATTATTATTATTAATACATATTTTATGTAATGTTTCAATTTAGGTTATAACTAAATAAGGGGTTTATCATTGCTGTTATTTTGTTCTTCACTATAGAATGAAATCCCATATACCCACTGGCATTTAAATGACAAACACTTTTCAAATATTTAATTTTTGAAGTGCCACCAAAGATGGAATCCATCCCCAAGAGAGATGGCTAATGTTTGTTATATTAAATACAACAGTGTGACATTGTGTCTCAGTCTAGACCTGTAATTGCTTTGTCATGGACTGTATGCACTCTGTGCCTTGTTACAGGACAGCAGGGAAAGTAATGGGTGAAATAGGTTTTGACAGCTTGAGAGGTCCGAAGCAGGGTGCTAGCCTAAGAACCAATGCCTGTTCTCCTGCCGCAATGCATTGCTGGACAAGAGGATATCATAGGCCACAGCAAGCTTGAAATGAACTGCACATCATTTTAAGATGTGCTGTAAACATTCAGGATGAATGTTGGCTGTTTTACTGATCCGTACAGTGCATAATAAGTGTTATAGATCAGTAGTCGCTGTCCAGTGCACAAACAATGAATAACACTCAACCAGTTATTCGGTTCTTTAAAGCTATTCTAAACTAATTATTGTTCTAGGTAGTAATAATAATGTTGCTCTGAATAATGATAATTCTTCATCACTGCATTAAGTGGTTCCCTGTAATGAAGCTTCATTCCAAAGGGAAATTTGTTGTTAAATGTTGTTTGGCAGTGTGCTTAATGCATCTCAGATGTGAAGTGTTTTAGGCTTAGTGTCAGATAGAGTTCCACTCCTAACCACCTCTGAAATGACACCGTGTCATTGATCGTGTTTCGTGGTGGGTGGGTTTGTACCCCTATAGATCCCCAAACAGTTTTTCCTGTGATTCTGGTCGCTGCAGTCTTTCAGTTTTTGGCCCTCAGACAGTAGACCTGCACTCCCAGAACACTATGGGAAATAATGACTATTGACCCTATCATTTAGACTCCCAATTGTCCATCAAACCACAGAGGTTTAGCTGTGCTGCAGCAGTCTGAGCTAACAGAGGAGTTTCAGGGCAATCTAGAGCCTGTTCATTAAGATGCCTTTTATTCCTGTCCCGAGAAACCCCTAGGACATACTTTTGTTTGAATCGTTTGCTTATTTAGTTATTTATGCTGTGCAGAGATGTATTGTGTTTTGAATAATAGAGAGGGGAGTAGTCTGAAATGAACGTCAGGCTAAACAAAAGATCAGATTTGTGTTTCTGTGTTTTGACACTTGCCTTATGTGTGATGGTCAGTGTAGGAGGGGCAAGATTAATCCTATTAGCCTAAGCTAGAGATTATTGCAAAGCAAGAGGAGTTGACCTAGGTCCTCTTAACAAACTAAAAGACTGGACTATATATGGCTTTGCGGAGGGGGTAACTTGAGTCATGCTTTAGTAGTTATGTAATCACTTGTCATAAATGTTAAAGTGACCCTATTATGCTAATTTAAAGGTCCCTACTTTTGTTTTGGGGGTCTCCTACAACAGGTTTACATGCTTCAAAGGTCAAATAAAACTTAAATTTTCTCATAATATACATTGCATGCATATCACCACATTTTTCAGTTATTCTCAAATGATCCGTTCGATGATTTAGTCTCTCTAAATCCCTACTTTCTGCAAGATGGCCCAGTCTGTTATGATTACTGCTTACAGCACGTCGGAAGTGAATGCCCATTACGGTAACTGAACTTCAGCTCAGGGGGATTGTACACACTGTAAATACGATAACAATGACGTTGATTTTACCATATCCGAGCATGAGTCCGATGATGAAACATTGGGAGAACTATTTATTCAAACCGAACCTCCATTGCAAGGATGACTTTGCAGGACATTTCTCAGTGATATGCTACTTAGTTTGTCGTACATTATTAGATGTTGCAGCTGTATATCCACCAACAAACCGATGTGTATATTTCTAATTTATTGCGCTGCATCTGTATCAGCCCCAACTGTATCAGCACTAATGTGAATGACAGATGTAACGTTAAAGTTTGCAAAACAAATCTTGCCCAATCCTTTATCTTTACTCAAAGTAGTAAGAACAACAGACACTCTGCATTAATGGACACAATTGTAAGTAAAAGTGGCCCACAGCTGCTTAGAACTATTTCAGATAGACAATATAAAACACAAAACTATGTGTTTTGAACACCCAGGAGAATATATCACATCAATAATTATTCATACTTACAGGTTGTGATTCTGAGGAACAAGCTGGTCAGAAAAAACTGGGTACTGACCCATCTTTCAAGAGCAAGCCTTTAGCTAATTCCGCGTTGAACTCACAGAGATTTGAGAAGCAGATTTTGAGAATTTTTTTATTTTATTTTAACTACTGATTCTTCGCAGCCTCATCATTCAGAAGGTGAATATAAAACAAATTTACTTTCACAGTGTCTTCTCGACATGTTTACCACACGAAAAAGCTACAGTGTTTGAGGGCGGGTCAAGTTGTTCGCGGGCAGACAGCATAAAACATAGGCGGGCATTAGGCAAATGTGTTACACGTGTAGCCGTGACGGAAGTGGGATTCAAATTCCTGACGACTCGTTTAGGCTGTTCAGAGTCGATTCTTTAACTAACTTTATTTATCGTGCACTTTTGCACTTTTGCTTCACAACTTTGCAGAATGTTTACATTCCCAGACAGCTACATTACACATTGCATGAAAGGTAATGTTCGAAAAAGCATAATAGGGGCACTTTAATCATAATGAGAGCCCATTTACGGTCTGCAACAGCTAATTTTTTATTATGGAAATGATCCATCCTAATATCTACTTAAAGAAAAATTTACCCCAAAATGTAATTATTTATTGAGGTTGAAAGTATTTTTTCGCCCTCATGTCATTACAAACTTGTATGCTCTAAAAGTAGTGAATATCATCACAGTTCTTGCCATATATAACAATCTCAAGCTCAAAAAGGGACAAAATAGTGCCTAGAGACTAGAATATGACTAGAAACTAGTGTGATTTATATTCCAAGTCTTTTGAAACCACGTGATGGCTTTAAATGAGGAACATGTCTATTTACAAGTGGTGTTATTTACAAAAATATCTACTTTTGTGGGAGCATTATTTCAGAATATATTTATAGTATTTATTAATATTTTAAATGGCTTTTATTTGTACATTTTCAGTTTTTATTTAATTTTTTTGTTTTAGTAATTTATTTGCTTTTGTCATTTTTATTAGTTTTGTATTTAGCTTTATTTTTATTTTTAGTAATTTTAGTACTTCAGCTTCAACTTGTAGTGTCATGTTTAGTTAACATGAGGTTGAAAAACACAAGGGGGAATAAATAAGGACAATTAAATTTTTTTTGGTAAACCATCTCTTTAATGGAGTCTTTACACAGAAATATTGGACTGATATTCAATTACACAAGGAGCACATGCCCAACTGATGTTTGACACTGCACATTAAAAAAGATTATTCCACAGAGAGTCTGATTTCTTGTGTTTTCTTTCTTGCAGTAGAAGAATCGGACATTATCGACTTGGAAAAGCGCTACTGGCTGCTGAAAGCCCAATCAAGGACAGGCCGCTTTGATTTGGAAACCTTTGTCCCTCTGGTCTCGCCCCCTATTCACGCATCGCTAAGTGAAGGCAAGACAGAATTCATTACAGCAATTTTAAAAGGTTCCTGAATGGATTGAGACACACAAACACTCTCGCATACATCCACCTGCTAGCTGTGTGCTTTGAAAACATTTGCAGAACTCATGAAAGTCACAGTTCATTTAATTTTAGCAGAAGTAGGTCTTTTTTTACTCTTGCTGGCTAATCTAAACACTGACATTTCTCCCATTTTCCAGGCTTGTTTCATGCCTTTGATGAGAATCGGGACAATCATATTGACTTTAAGGAGATATCGTGTGGGCTCTCGGCTTGCTGTCGGGGTCCTGTAGCGGAGAGGCAGAAATGTAAGCATTTAATTTCCTATTTTCCTCTCTTAGTTGTTCCTCTCATTCCACAGCAGATGTAGGATTGTGTTGTGGTGTTTGTTCAACTTTTTTTTTTTTTTTTAAGAATTGGGAATAAACTCCTTTAAAGCTGTAGTCTACGATGTTGAAAATCAGTCGAGAAAGCCTGAATTTTTTAAAAACTCATCCCGCCCCTCCACACGCACACTCTGTGCTACCTGATCCCTCCCACCGGGAAACGACCTGAACAACGTCACTCAGTCAAGCAGGAGTAAACTGCGATAGGCGATGCTAAACGGCTAACATTCCAATGCCGACCGGCAGCATGATCATGTTGTCAGACTGATAAAAAGCTATTTATGTAATACACCACACCATAAAAGTATAAATAAATGCTTACCTGCTCAACAAAATGTCAGCCATGTCAGCGTCGGTTTTAAGTCCAAGGTTTCTCTGAAGCTTCCTCCAACGGGCAATGGTGGACCCTATATTGATTCGGCTTTGAGTCCGGTGTTCTTCACATTTTTTTTTTTAATCTCTGCTCTTTCCTCAATTGACTTTCTCTTTCTTCCAACCTTGACTGTTGGGGGAAGGGGCCGCTTGCTGCTGTCTGTTTGTTGGTTTTTCTCCATTGCTGAGTTGATGCTGCCTACTTGCCTGCAAAATTTCATGTCGCAGGAGGGGGCAGGGTGGGGTGCGGTGGGTGGAGACGCGAGTGGAGCAGGGGATTGGATGAGAGCAGTTAACCAATGTAAGCTGTCCGGCCGGACAGCTTACATTGGTCAATTTCTCTGCGGGTGTACACCCAATAGAGTGAATGGATTTTTTTCATTCTTTTTTCTCTTCATATTGTTAGGATTGTACTGTAGAACCATAACCAGCATCTAAACGAGGTTATTAATAATGAACGATCTTTGAAATCGTAGACCATAGCTTTAAGACTCTTTTAGCTAGCATATTATGTATTCTAAATACACACAGAGTTATGTAATACAATAATATTTCCACTATGTTTGTACAAATTATAATAAAAATGTTATTTAAATATTATGGTTTATCTTTAATGAATGTTTAAAAGTTCCCCATTTAAATCTCTTCTTCCTTGTCTACTGCAGTTTGTTTTAAAGTGTTCGATGTAGATCGGGATGGAATTCTATCCAGGGATGAGATCCACGAGATGGTGGTGGCGCTGCTGGAAGTGTGGAAGGACAACCGAACAGATACCCTCCCCGTAAGTGCAGAGCAGCTGATTGTCTAATCGAAAAGCAATATGTACATGATACAGTTTAGCTATTTAGTTAACCTTTTGTTGCTAAACAAATTACTTCCTTAGTATTATATATGTTTGTGTACATGCCTATGAGCTGATTTATGCAAATGAGATGCAATTGTGTTTTTGCAGTTATGCACTAATGTGGGATAATAAATTTAAATGAAACTCAAATCAATTCATTATTGATTTGTGCATTCTGAGCTGTCATTGTGTTTTTTGTGTTTTATTTTTTACATCTAATAGAGTTCTTTCATGTCAGTTATAGATTTCATGATGATACTTCCCGATTAATGCTTCTCTCTGTTTCAGGAGTTTGATTCCAGCGTGTCAGACATTGTAGAGGACATACTGAAAATGCACGACACAACAAAAGTAATTAGACTTACACATTTTTGGATGTAGATTTGTCATGCTAAAAAAATCAATTCAAATTAATTTTCACCATTGCTGATTGCAATTTTGATGCCACAGCAAAACAAATTTTCTTTTAATTAAAATGTTACATTTTTAAATAAGTATGACCAAATTAAATAAATCATTGGCATGTAAATTACATTGATTTCTCAATTCAATAAAAATTACTTGCATTTGTTTGTTTTTTTCCACCTCAGTTTATGTGCTCTAACATTGTCTTGTATTTTACTCCCAGCAAGGGCACTTAACCCTGGAGGACTATCAGATATGGAGTGTGAAAAGTGCCCTCGCCAATGAGTTCCTCAACTTGCTGTTTCAGGTAAGATCCTACCTACAGTACTTTTGGGCAAAGTAACAAAATACAAAGGGCCTAAATGCTTCAATAATCTGCAAGTAAATCCAGTAAAGTATGTACGTTGTTGTCTTGAATCTGGCCTCAAATGGCTTGTTAATCTGTTCGTCATCAGGTGTGTCATATTGTCCTGGGCTTGCGTCCTGCTACCCCTGAAGAGGAAGGTCAGATCATTAGGTGAGAGTAGGACACAGCACTTCTTTACTCACTCTATTACTGTCTGTAACTCGGCTTCCTTTCAAAAGCTTCTCTACTGTGCACTTTCTCAATGTTTTAAAACAAGCCTTATGAGGGCTGTATTGTATTTCACTCCTCCATGATCCTCATGATTAAACTTTTTCTGTTTATAAGGATCCATCGTACCTCCATTGCCTGTAACAGTGTTTTAGGCCAGACAGAGATCGAGAACACAATTGCATTTTCAATGAGATTTTCTAGCAGGACTGACAGTGCTCAAAAAGACACTATAAATACTGTACCACATCATTATGTCCTATTGTTTGGCTATAATGCCTAGGTTTATTATTGATATCTTATGACAGAAGGAATGTTTATTTTATTTTATTTTTTTATTTTTTTGGCGCTTGTGTATAAATATGATGGTTCTTTTACTGACTGTTTGTCATCCACATTGATTTCGTGTGACGGCACAGAGGTTGGCTGGAACGGGAAAGCAGGCATGGGCTACAGCCCAGTCAGAACTGGTTTCTGATCTCCATGCAGTGGTGGCAGCAGTGGAAAGACTATGTCAGATATGTGAGTAAGCATTATGTATATGCAGCCTCTACTTAACAATAAAAATCATGATAAATAAAAACATTTTCCTTTTTTTTTTTTTTTTTACTGTTTTGCACTATCTAAACATACTAAGTGCATCAACTAAATTATGACCATTTGTCAAACCTTGTAATTTATAATTTGACAACAGGGAAATGAGTAAACTGATCTGGCTCATTTATAGTACACATATCAGGCTGGACTTTTTTTCTCTCAGACATCAAATGGCCAAAAAGCGTGATGTTTTAGTTTTGTATTGGCCAGTTTCATTTTTATAATACTGACAGTATCATCATGTTTTTTTTTTATATACAATCTATTCTGTTAAACAGGATAACAAGTCGATTGTCGTAGAGCAGCCATCAATGCAGGGCAGTGGGATGAGAAGTTCTCAGTCTACAGCACCTTTAGAGCCTGTCCTGAACAGAATTGGAATAGTTGTGCGTTCTCCCAGTTCCCCAGAGGAAAAATTCCCTGACAACATCTCCAGCTCATCGGAGGCCTCAGAGAGCACCGGTAATAGTAAGTACACGCTCATTTATAGTTAAGAATATGATTTAAGCTGTGGCCTAGCAGTTATCACATATACATTACTTTTAAGAAGTTTGAGATCAGTATGATTTTTAAAAAGAAATTAATACTTTTATATATTAGGGATGCATTAAATTGATTAAAAATGCTTATTTCTGTTGTGTGTCCTTAATCTGGACTTCTCTGGAAAACATTGACACTTTGAGCCTTGGTTCTCAGAACAAAGAAAAGTGGCTTAATGGGTAGTGCTCTGGTCCAATAAAAAGGCATAAAGGCTGGAAAGATGTGTTCAGCCTCCATTACAGCATGTATTTTCACTTTCTCAGGCTTGACCCCACACATCAGTTCTTCTGCCACAGACGTCTGCTTCGCTCGGCAGCACAACGTCTCTGACAACAACAACCAGTGTTTCTCCAGCGCCAATGGCCATTTGCCCAACAGCTTGGCCACACAGAGGCCCGGTGCCATAGACAACCAGCCTCTGGTGACCACCGAGCCCATGAAGGTGAGTGTATGTGTGCTCAGAACACCCACTGAAACCAGGTAGCTATTGATAATCCTTTTGCCCATCAAAATAACTGCCAAAGTGCATTTAATCGCCCTGCTGGGGAAATAACACCTTCAAGTTGTTTTTGTTTTATTCCATCTAATTATAGCCTTGGAGAGCTCAAAACAACATTTAGATTAAAATCACCTTGAACAAATTAATCCTGTAATAAATGGTGTGTAACATTTGTGTTCTAGAAAATGAATGCCTTTATGTGAAGCTAAAAGCATTTTGTACGAAACTGCTTGCTTCAGTAATGCTTTGTCAGAAACACATTTGCAGTTATGTAATATAACATCCCATAATATCAGACTCATTACACAACACAATACATTGCAGCAGTAAAGTCAAAAAGGGACCTTTTGGTCCTGTCCGCCCCTTCATCCAACCTCACATTCTCACAGTCAACGAGAGAAGAGCAGGGTGAAGGACGCTTACACCGCCTATGATTTATTCACTGGAGGTCACCTAGTCGCTACAATTTATCATTGCAAATTTCTGTCAATATGAGCTCCCCTTGAGTGTGTGACTCCGTTTTGTCCAGGCGCCCACACTGACTATGGAGGGAGGGCGGCTGAAGAAGGCCCAACAGCTGTTGGCTAGCCGGGACTTTGAGACCGTGCCAGAGCCGGTATGGAGGGCACTTTATCACTGGTATGGGGCCAACCTCAGCCTGCCCCGACCGGTATGTATTCCATGTCCCGTCAGAGGTGCCACCATGGGCATTTAATTTGTGCGTCATTTGAATGTTATTTGCTCTGGCTTTTTTGTTTTGAGACACAGTGATCTTGATGACGTGACGAGGTGTCACATGAACTGTGTCAGATATTACTAAACCTGTTTCCTGAATACAGATTATGCTTGACTATTTCAATTTAACCCTCTGTTGGACAAAGTTGCCTCTGTGTATCAGACAAATTTTCTTCACTTTGCTAGCACATAATTCCTTAAAATGGTTAATAATGAAGAGATGTTGTCAATTAAAAAAGTAAAAATATTGTACGTGATGCACCATATAGAGGGTGAACTGTCCTTTTAAAATAATTCCCCCGTAAAAATATAGTTCAGATTTCTTATTTTTATAAAATGAAAAATTGCAAAAATATTTTAATATCTTTTCTTTTCTTTTTTATATTCTGAAATGTCTAAACAATGTCATTACAAATATTTAATGTTACCTAAATGTTAGCATACCTAAAAAGGACCCTTCTCCAAATATTCATGTTTATGATGTTGGTAATTTAATGCAAAAAGAAATTACATTTTTAATTCAAGAATAGTAAATCAAATGTTTTTGGTCATAATGTATGCAGTAGGGGTTTACATTTTTGACTGAGGAATGGTCATGAAAAGCGCTTTAAAATCTCTCAAATAATGTTCATCTTAATTGAGCCTGTGAACTTCTCATTCAGTTTAATTCAGCCAAATTTAGCTTCTCTCTTTAGCAGAGGCTCCACTGTAGTCAAGCCTTTTCAAACATTTTACATGCTTCTCTATTCCTTGTGCTTATGCTGTATCTTTCTACTTCCTTCAGGTCATAATGTCTACAGTCACTACTCATCCAGAGCTAGAACTCTTCCCCCGCTACCTTCTGTTCCTGCGACAGCAACCGGCCACACGCAGCCCTCAGTCTAACATCTGGGTCAATATGGGTATGAGCAGCCTGAGAATGTTCCCTCCACATATGCCCAGAGGTAACGTAAGCCTGCAGCAAGAGAGAGGCTCCCTTCGCCTTGACCAGTTTCTCTAATCTCCTAAAAATGCACCCAGCTCGGTCTCAGCAAAACGACCTGCCTGGATTACTAAAGAGCCAAATCCTGATGCCAACACCCAGAGTCATCTTCTGAGTTCAGCCTAGAATAGAAAATAATAATAAAGAACAAAAGAAAACATTAATTTTAAATGCTACATTTTGCTCACACAAAACTATCATATAATTCATGACAGCTATAAAACCGTGTTGAATGCATAAAAAAAATATACATCCAGATATTTATGTTTGCGAGACTAGAAATATTGTAAGTTACTCAGTCATGGCTGTCTGGCTCAGAAGACTGTTTGGTGTGGGTAAACATGAGTGCTCTCTGGCTGATTTCCTGTAATTGTTTGCTTTGTAATCATACCAATTTTTTTGTTTTTGTCTTTTGCTGTATAAATCTTGTATGTATTTTTTTCACAAGACTCGACTAATTAAAAACAATGATTTTTTTTTTTGTTGATTTTTTTTTTATTCAAATCACCCAGACTAATGATTTGATGAATGTTCCCTTTAAAATGACCTTTGCCCTTTCTTGCTGCTACCTTACAACTAATCCTCAGTCTGTCAATCAGGTATTGGTGCTGTGTGTGTTATATATTGATCTGTGTGCTCCTTGTGACTGGTTGATTTAATAGCATGCATGCTAGGGTATATGGATCAAAATTAGACTGGATCTTCACATTTCTCATCATTAAAATGAAACCATAAAAGTATTACTTTACTAAGTTAGCATAGTAAGTTAAATTACATTTGCATTCTCCATTATTTCTTTTAAAGTTTATTTTGGAATATAAGACAACACAGCAGGTGGAAATACTATAAAAGATTGTATTTATTAAGGGTAAATGTTTTTTTAGCATGTGACAAAGGGAATGCTAAAGGCTGCTTCGTTCCCAACATAGGAAATGTTCCTTCTCCGAACGCCCCTCTGAAGCGAGTGCTGGCATACACAGGCTGTTTCAGCAGGATGGGTACCATTAAAGACATTCATGAGTACCTGTCCCAGAGGTTACGCATCAAAGAAGAGGACATGCGCCTCTGGCTCTACAACAGTGAGGTAGGGACCTTAACAGATACTCAATAAAAGAACGTCAAACTCTGATCAAAGACATTCATATGCAAATCGGTCTTCATTATAAAAATACATATGTCACCTCACAGCAGTGAACTGTGAGCTTGTGAGTGAAATGCTTAAAAATGTCCTGTGTTCACATATTTCCTATTGAAACTGGTTGTTTAGGTTCATCATTAAAATGCCAATAGGCTTTATTTACATCACAGTTAATAGCTGTGATGTAAATAATGAGTATTGGCATTGATTTTTTTTTTTAAATCTATTTTACCTATTGATTTTTTTTTTTATTTTATTATCAGAATTACCTGACTCTCCTGGACGATGAAGATCACACTTTAGAAAGTTTGAAAATACAAGACGAACAGCACTTAGTCATTGAAGGTATGTCTGTGGCATTTATCTGTCTTAATTAAAGTTTTATCTCATTCCACATTTGCTAAACCGTGTGGATTAAATTGCAAAGCATGCATGACCGTACTGATGGAAAAGGAAAAATTATTAAGATATCTTTCCCTTTCTCCAGTTCGAAACAAAGATATGAGCTGGCCAGAGGAAATGTCTTTCATTGCAAACAGCAGCAAAATCGACAGACACAAAGGTAATGTCAGAGTTCTTGGAAAGTGTTGGAAAAATCTATGCAGATTGGAGGCTGACCAAACCATCTACAAATGCCAGAATGTTTATCTGAGTTTGACCTTACCTAGATGGCACTAAAATAAAAAATTTACATAACGTAGATTATTAACACAGGAACAAAAGCAGAAAGAGTCCAAGAAGCAATTACCTAACAAATCAATATAAAATCCATATTAACACAGACATCAGCTTTGACATTTAAAGACTCACTGTTACCGTCAAACTATGAAATACAGAGTAATTGAACTTCATGGAGATAGTACTCAAGTGGTTGTGCCTGAGAAGTCCAGACCTTCAGTCTCTCTAATAAATTTGTATACATTTTGTCCCATTTCTCTTGCAGTTCCTACTGAAAAAGGCGCCACGGGTTTGAGTAACCTGGGTAACACATGCTTCATGAACTCCAGTATTCAGTGTGTAAGCAATACCAAGCCCCTCACTGAATACTTCATCTCAGGCCGACACCTTTATGAGCTTAACAGGTAACGAAACATGGCCAGTGCCTTTTTTAATACCAAAACCACTTGTACCTACTTAGTTAGCTGAGAAATTTTGCGGGTGAAATCCATCCAATCATTTCAACAGGAATCCACATGAGGGTGAAAATGTTCCCTATCAAGATTTTGCTTGTGTTTGAGTTGGTGACGCCATGTTGACCAACAGAAAGTTGCTTGATTTGAAAGTGACATCTGTGTGAGCAGTGCTTGATGCATTGCTACACCATTAACAATGGACCTCTTTTGCCCACGAAATTCCAAAATTCCTCTAATGTGATGCACCTTTATACCTAAAGGAAAAATGAAAAGTAGGAAAATTTTGTATGGGTCACAATCATCTGTCATACTTTTTGACCAATGAGCTGTCTTGCCTTGACAGAACCAATCCGATAGGAATGCGTGGTCACATGGCCAAATGCTATGGTGATTTGGTACAGGAACTCTGGAGCGGCACCCAGAAGAACGTTGCACCTCTAAAACTCAGGGTGAGTTGTTAACATCTCTGTAATTATGAGCATCTAACCCAAATGTATATGTTAAAATTCTTATGCCATTTAAAAAAAAAAAAAAAAAAAACACTTTTGTAGTGGACGATAGCAAAGTATGCGCCGAGATTCAATGGCTTCCAGCAGCAAGACTCCCAGGAGCTCTTGGCCTTTCTCTTGGATGGGCTTCACGAAGACTTGAATCGCGTGCATGAGAAGCCGTACGTCGAGCTCAAGGATAGTGATGGACGGCCAGATCATGAAGTTGCCAAAGAGGTCAGTGTCAAAACTCCTGTTTTTCAGCCCCTACCAGGCTCAACACATCAGTTGAATGATATAAATGAACCTAAATGGGCACAGTGATGAATACTGCTCTAATGAAAAGTCGTTTCTTCACACTGAGAACATCTGCGTGATTGTCTTTCACAGGCCTGGGAAAACCATTTACGGAGAAATCGTTCAATTGTGGTGGACCTCTTCCATGGGCAGCTCAGGTCCCAGGTGAAGTGCAAGACATGTGGCCACATCAGCGCCCGCTTCGATCCTTTTAACTTCCTATCGCTGCCGCTGCCCATGGACAGCTCCATGCACTTAGAAATCACAGGTAAGGTCAAGCAGAGAGAAAACACAAACACTTTCAAATCCATCAGCTGGTATCTCACATAAAAGCTATTTTCATTTGCAGTTATCAAACTTGACGGCTCTACTCCGGTACGGTATGGGCTCCGTCTCAACATGGATGAGAAGTACATGGGCCTGAAGAAACAGCTGAGTGAGCTGTGTAGCCTGAAACCTGAGCAGATTCTACTGGCTGAGGTTCACACGTCCAACATCAAGGTCAGTTAAACTCACCACATCAGACCCTGTTTTTGATACAATCCAAGTGGCCTGGCTTTTAAATAAATGTATCTCTTTGATCTAGAACTTTCCTCAGGACAACCAGAAGGTGCGACACTCTGTGAACTGCTTCCTCTGTGCATTTGAAATCCCTGTGCCTGGCTCACCCACGTCAGTCACCTCTCCAGTGCAAACAGGTTACAAGGATTGATTCTTCATTCTCGCTGTCCTTAAAAGTAGTTTTGCTTTATCATGGACACCCTTTTGCCATTGACCCATGTATCATTTTTATTTTTTAGAAAAAACTCCTACAGCCAATGGGACAGCAGGAAACAATCACATTGGAAAGTCTGGTCTGATTCCCAATGGCATGCCCAGTACAGTGGTCCCCTGTACCCCCGAGAAGCCCCTCGCCAATGGTATCCCTAATGGCCATGCTGTGCTGTTGCAAGACAGCCCCTTCATTGGCTACATCATTGCCATGCACAGAAAGATGGTGAGCATTCGCTTCACATTCACTGTTGGACTGAAAGGGTTAGTTCACCCAAAAATGAAAAATAAAAAATCAATTACTCACCCTCATGTTGTTCCAAACCCATAAGACTTTCTTTCATCTTCGAAACACAAATGAAGATTATTTTAATAAAATCTGAGATTTCTGTCCCTCCATTAACAGTGACTCTTCAAAAAGTTCAAAAAAGACAATGTAAAACTAATCCATATGTATTGAGCAGCTTAATCCAAATTTTCTGAAGAGACATGAACACTTTATATGGTATAAAAATTAATCAATACACACATCTGATATGGTAAACGGAAGCTCAAGCATGTTTTCTTGACATGCGAGAATCAATGAGGTTTGTTCTCGTGCATCAGGCAAGTATGTTTGAGCTTCTGTTCATGTTCGCTGATCAATGTTTATATATGAATAATAGCCTAAATTCAATGAAGGGGTATTAAAATATCATTTTTTGTTTTAAAGATAAATGAAAGTCTTACCTGTTTGGAACAACATGAGGATGAGTAAATGAAGATAATTGTTTAATTTTTCGGTGAACTAACCCTTTAACATGATGGTCGTAAACATCCTAAGTGTCCGGTCTTTCTCCTCAGATGCGGACCGAGCTGTATTTCCTGTCCTCTCAGAAGAACAGGCCCAGTCTGTTTGGTATGCCACTTATTGTGCCGTGCACTGTGCACACGAGTAAGAAGGACCTGTATGATGCCGTGTGGATCCAGGTGTCCCGACTTGCCAGCCCTCTTCCCCCACAGGAAGCTAGTAACCATGCTCAAGACTGGTCAGTGGCATCTGCAGGTCACAGCGATCATGTTGATGATAAGTTGAGATGTTTGTTTGTTTGTTTGTTTGTTTGTTTGTTTGTTTGTTTGTTTGTTTTTTTTGTCCAAATTTTGAAGTACACCAGTCAAAAGTTTGGGGTCGTCAAGATTAAGTCTCTAATGCTCACCAAGGCTGCATTTGATCAAAAATACAGTAGTTTACAGTATTGTAAAAACTAATATTGGGAAATTATATTACATTTTAAAATATCTGTTTTCTATTTTAATAAATCTGTTTTTTATTTATGTGATGGTAAAGCTGCATTTTCTCTCCAGTCTTCAGTGTCACTGATTTGCTGCTCAAGAAACATTTCTTATTATTATCAATGTTGCAAACAGTTTTGCTGCTTTGCATTTTTGTGGAGACTGTGATATTTTTTTTCAAGGTTCTTTGACGAATAGAAAGGTCAAAAGAACATAATTTATTTGAAATATATATTGTAACAAATATATTTACTTGATCCATTGAATGTCCCAGCTGAATAAAATTACTTTCTTTAATATAAAATTGTACTTTACCCAAACTTTTGAACGATTATGTACATTATGATTATAAAATGATGTAGTAAAAGTTATGGATAGCATTTTTGTGCAGTCATTTCTGTATCCCATTTCCCTCAGTGACAAATGTACTTGTAGTTTTTTTTAAATACTTTATACATGCATCTGAGACCTAGTAAAATTCAAACTTAATACAAATTATTGCAAATGATCATATCATAATAACAACTGATGAATTTCACAATTCCTTTAGTTCCTTACTTTAGTTCAAATGGCCATTAGTGACCTAGAAAATAGTGCAGAATGTTACTTTTTTTTTTTTTTCATTTTACATCTTTTCTGTTTTAAAATTTTCAAAATCTTACAATTGTATTCATTTCTGTTTCAATATATATAAAATCGCAGATTTTCAATTCTGGAACCTGTGTACATCTGTAAGATAGAGTTAATTTGCTCTGTTATATGAGATGTCATGCTCTCTTCCAGTGATGATAGTATGGGCTACCAGTACCCCTTCACTCTGCGGGTGGTGCAGAAAGATGGCAATTCCTGTGCCTGGTGTCCCTGGTACAGGTAAGGCATTTGAGTTCAGCAGTTGTGCATGGACATATCTAACACTGCAGTGTGGGTTGTCGTGACTGACGAGACTTGACGTGACTTTTCCAGGTTCTGCAGAGGCTGCACAGTGGACTGTAATGAAGATAGAGCATCTTTGGGGAATGCCTACATTGCTGTAGACTGGGACCCCACTGCCCTGCACCTTCGCTACCAGACCTCACAGGAAAGAGTAAGTGCTTTAAAGAAGTTCAAAGATTTGAAAGGGCATAAAAGCAGCATATTCAGTACTTCGGTCAGTGGTTTGTTGCTGTGTAACAACTAGTCTTTCTGTACTGATGCAGCACTGCAGGTCTTGATGTACACATAATGATTATGTGTACTCTGCCAGTGCTGTCATTCCCTGTAAAGAGATTTGCTTCCATCTCACATCACAGATGAGAAGTCCATTAAAATCATATTGTATGATTAATTGTTTTCTGGGTCTGCTGCCTCTGTTTTACCTCAAGCAAGAGCTCCCGATAAGCCATGAACTGCAATAATTATTTACTACTTGCAAAAGACACTTTCTGAATACATAAGCTAGATGACAAAATGAAATCCCATGGTTTTTGCACCACTTTTATGGTGCATTACAGACCAGAACTGACCTTTTTATAACTTACGATAGTCTGCAAATAGTGTTTAATTGTGCATTAAAAAGAAATGCCTTCAAATGTAACTATATTCTGGTTCTAAATCTTTTAAATAAGTCCAGAGTTCTTAGTGTTTTTGAGTAGCTATTACATTCTGTTACTGTGTCTGTCAATGAATTAATTGCTAATGTTTATGTGGAGCAGATAGTGGAAGAGCATCCCAGTGTTGAGCAGAGTCGGCGTGCTCAGGCAGAGCCCATCAGTCTGGACAGCTGTTTGAAAGCCTTCACCAGTGAAGAAGAGTTAGGGGAGGATGAGCTCTATTACTGCTCCAAGTGTAAGACCCACCGCCTGGCCACGAAGAAGCTGGATCTCTGGAGGCTGCCCCCCGTACTGGTCAGAAACCCTAATAATTCCTTTTTCATCTTTCTCTGAAATATATTATTAAATTGTGCCCTTGTAGCTCATTTGATCTGATAAAATAAACAAAAGTCCCCATTTTTATTCAATAAAAATCTTTAAAAAATAATAATTATATATATATATATATATATATAGTGAGGAAAATAAGTATTTGAACACCCTGCTATTTTGCAAGTTCTCCCACTTGGAAATCATGGAGGGGTCTGAAATTGTCATCGTAGGTGCATGTCCACTGAGAGACATAATCTAAAAAAAAAAAATCCAGAAATCACAATTTATGATTTTTAACTATTTATTTGTATGATACAGCTGCAAATAAGTATTTGAACACCTGAGAAAATCAATGTTAATATTTGGTACAGTAGCCTTTTTTTTTCAATTACAGAGGTCAAACGTTTCCTGTAGTTTTTCACCAGGTTTGCACACACTGCAGGAGCGATTTTGGCCCACTCCTCCACACAGATCTTCTTTAGATCAGTCAGGTTTCTGGCCTGTTGCTGAGAAACACAGAGTTTGAGCTCCCTCCAAAGATTCTCTATTGGGTTTAGGTCTGGAGACTGGCTAGGCCACGCCAGAACCTTGATATGCTTCTTACAGAGCCACTCCTTGGTTATCCTGGCTGTGTGCTTCGGGTCATTGTCATGTTGGAAGATCCAGCCTCGACCCATCTTCAATGCTCTAACTGAGGGAAGGAGGTTGTTCCCCAAAATCTCGCAATACATGGCCCCGGTCATCCTCTCCTTAATACAGTGCAGTCGCCCTGTCCCATGTGCAGAAAAACACCCCCAAAGCATGATGCTACCACCCCCATGCTTCACAGTAGGAATGGTGTTCTTGGGATGGTACTCATCATTCTTATTCCTCCAAACATGTTTAGTGGAATTATGACCAAAAATTTCTATTTTGGTCTCATCTGACCACATGACTTTCTCCCATGACTCCTCTGGATCATCCAAATGGTCATTGGCAAACTTAGAACGGGCCTTGAAATGTGCTGGTTTAAGCAGGGGAACCTTCCGTGCCATGCATGATTTCAAACCATGAGTCTTAGTGTATTACCAACAGTAACCTTGGAAACAGTGGTCCCAGCTCTTTTCAGGTCATTGACCAGCTCCTCCCGTGTAGTTCTGGACTGATTTCTCACCTTTCTTAGGATCATTGAGACCCCACGACATGAGATCTTGCATGGAGCCCCAGTCCGAGGGAGATTGACAGTCATGTTTAGCTTCTTACATTTTCTAATGATTGCTCCAACAGTGGACATTTTTTCACCAAGCTGCTTGGCAATTTCCCCATAGAACTTTCCGGCCTTGTGGAGGTGTACAATTTTGTCTCTAGTGTCTTTGGACAGCTCTTTGGTCTTGGCCATGTTAGTAGTTGGATTTTTACTGATTGTATGGGGTGGACAGGTGTCTTTATGCAGCTAACAACCTCAAACAGGTGCATCTAATTTAGGATAATAAATGGAGTGGAGGTGGACATTTTAAAGGCAGACTAACAGGTCTTTGAGGGTCAGAATTCTAGCTGATAGACAGGTGTTCAAATACTTATTTGCAGCTGTAATCATACAAATAAATAGTTAAAAAATCATATATTGTCATTTCTGGATTTTTTTATATTTTTATTATGTCTCTCACAGTGGACATGCACCTACGATGACAATTTCAGACTCCTCCATGATTTCCAAGTGGGAGAACTTGCAAAATAGCAGGGTGTTCAAATACTTATTTTCCTCACTGTATATATATATGTGTGTGTATGAATAAATAAATAAGCTAAATTTAACATGCTGTATAAATCTTATTTTTTTGCAAGTTGCGCTTTGTAACATTCTGTTACAGCAGCATTTTTTTTTCCTATGTTCCATTTCAGATTGTTCATTTGAAACGCTTTCAGTTTGTCAATGGTCGATGGATTAAGTCTCAGAAGATTGTGAAGTTTCCACGTGAGAGCTTTGACCCCAGTGCGTTCCTGGCCCCACGGGAGGTAGCTCAGAGCATGGACAGCTTGCAGAGCCTCCAGAGCGAAAGCCTGGTAGAGGAGCTCCAGAGGCTAGAGAGAGGAGACTCCTCTGTGTCCTCCGTCTCCACTACTACTGTGGCCAGTCCTCCCACCTCTGGCAGAGGTCTGTCTCTCTTCTCTTTTTGCAGACCTTTTAAATTGACACTACACAAGATCCTCTAACCACTGTGTTGTTGTTTCAGGCACCCCGTGCTCCATCAGGAGGGTGGGCAGCCCAATGAGCAGAAACAGCAGCCCTGGCAGCAGCCCCAGGAATACAGGACGAAAACAAGGACGTCTGCGTCTCCCCCAACTGGGCAGTAGGCATCGACTCTGCAACAGCAAAGAAAACCTGGATGCCTCTAGCAACAACAAGGAGAGCGAGTCTGAGCCAGAGCAGGGTACAGTGACGGACGGAGAGAATCAGATGCAGTCTGATGCAAATGCGCAAGACACCTGGTCACTGGATGCCTCAAGCAACGACTGTGATGTCATCATGGTGAATGGACTGGGACAAGACAGCAGTCAGACTAATGGACACTCTGAGATCAGCGCAGACCTGGACACCCCTCACCAAAGAAATGACATTGGCCTGGAGCCCCTGTACAATTTATATGCAATCTCAGTAAGTGATTCTTGTCTAAATGTTTCATTGTGTCATGATTCCTTTTGTAAAAAGCCTCTCTGACACCTTAATTATTGTTTTTCTTTAAGTGCCATTCAGGAATAATGGGAGGGGGGCACTATGTGACTTATGCTAAAAACCCCAATGAAAAATGGTACTGTTACAATGACAGCAGCTGCAAGGTAAGATCCCAACTCTGTTTATTCTTTCACAATGAGTATGTATAAGGATAGAAAATTCTTGGACAATGAAGTATAGATGTCAAAAGTACCGGTACTTCAGTGTTGATGCTAAAATAAAGAAATTGGGCGCTACAGTCTGCAGTATCTGTCATGGCAATTGCCAACTGAATTCAGTATCACCACACTGACTGGCATGTGCTTTGAATTGATTTAAATTGAATTCATTGATATAAATGTTATTGTAATGTTATTAAAAAATTTACTTAAATGAAAATAGTGTGTTCAATATAAGTACTTTTTAATCAAAATTGGATTTATATTTATTTAATTGGTGTCGACTACTGAAATATAAAATGTGTCCCGATGTGAAATGGTGGTCCAGTGGGTTAAACCATGGAACTGATACGCAGGAGGTTGCTGGATCGATCCCAGCGGTCACCACCAGTGTGTCCCTGAGCAAGGCACTTTACTCCATGTTGCTCCAGGGGGATTGTCCCTGTTATAAGGGCACTGTAAGTCGCTTTGGATAAAAGTGTCTGCCAAATGCATAAATGTAAAATAAAAATAGTGTTCAATGTAAAAATGTGGTATCAACATGGAAATTTACATTCCTAAAATTTCTGTGGCATTGTCTCGGCTACTGAAAGTTAAAGTACATTAAAACATGTATTGCAATACTTAAAACAAACCATTTCTTGTCGTCTCTTCAGGAAGTTAACTCGGACGAGATCGACACAGATTCGGCTTACATCCTGTTCTATGAGCAGCAGGGAGTGGACTACTCGCAGTTTCTGCCAAAAACGGAGGGCAAAAAGATGGCAGACACCACTAGCATGGACGAAGACTTTGAATCCGACTACAAGAAGTACTGTGTGCTGCAGTGATGCCATGCTCTTCCACATTAAAGACACTAGGGGGGTCTGTCAGTATGCCAGTGCAATGAGGACTGAAACGGCAGAGCCGCCCCAGAGGACCATCATTTGTGAAAGCACAAAATATCAGTTAGCCGACAGGCACAACACCGCCGCTGACTGTGCTTTCAGAATAGAGGTACCTGACACTTCAGATACACGAGGGAGAGGGCGAATGAGTGAATCACAGAGAACTGTAGCGATCATGTGATTGTTGCCAAGCAAACAAATAACTGTTAGCCAATCCCTTGATATCACCTTTACCAAACAGGCATAACCGCTCTTTCACATGCCAACACACGCAGGTGAATTCAAAAATCACTTAACAAGAGCTTATGCTTCTATAGTGCTAAATTTCTGAATGCTAACGGACAGATTGATTAGGAAGCTGATGGTGAAGATGGTGTTGGTATAAATTATAGAGCCCCAAAGGTTTCTCTAAAGGTTTGGTTGGCTTAGTTTTGTCACAGTTAATTTTTTTTCTACAGTAAATTCCATACACTACCTCACATCTTTTGCAATTCATTGGCCAACTGTTCATAGAAAATCAATGACAGTATTATATCATCTGAGGGCAGTTGAAATGATTTTATGGACAAAATTCACTTTCCAAAAAAGTTCATTTTAAAGAAAATTTCTACCACTTAATAGAATATTCTCCCACTCCCTGCTGCCAAATTATACATTTGCTTTTTTTGTTGTTTTGTTTTTATTTAAGTTTTGAATCTTAAGCGGGTTATTTTTTTAGAAGAGTAAATGTTTATCTTTTTTTTTTTTTTTTTTTCGTTTTAATTTTTGTATACATTTATTTTTTATCAAATATGATTTATTTTTTAAATGCAGTAGTTCACTTTGTCTAAACACGTTCGCTTACAGCTTTAGTCTTAGCAGTCTGATCAAACCACGTCATCTCAACAATAGCACTGCTTTTTACATGTTTTCCTGTTAGCACTGTATTTTTGGCTTCACAAAATACTGTCGACCGCAGAGACTAAAAACGGCAACCAGATACATATCTGATTAATGTTTTCTCACGTGTCCAAGCCGAAGTGTTCTACTGGTCATGTACTTAATTTGTGGGAAGTGTTGAATATTGTTAGACCAAGAGCAAGCAAGGTCTGTTGTGTGACCAGTATTAGCACGGAAGAATATTTCACAACCCTTGCTTTCAGAGAACAGCATTCTCACTAAACTGCTGAACGTACTGGGCGTCTGTGTTGGAGGGTATTAGTAGCATTTCTTTAATGACCCTTGAAAAGAGAGCCCACCTTAATTACCACTGTGAAATGATGAATGAAATATTGAATGGCTCTTATCTTTCAGCAACTCATCAACTGATTGAGCTCCTCCTGTGAGGGGACGTTAAACCCTTGGAAGTCATCGGGAATCATTCGCCCGGACCCATTTTGCTGCTGTACTTTTCAGATTTCCATGGATATTCTAAATGTTAGCCATCAAAGAAAGGTTTATCCCTGTCAGAAAAAAAGGTGTATTACTGTAAGGAAATGATTAATCGTCACAATGAATAATACAAATATGATATATGGACCGTAAACAGTTTTTAGGTGTTTTAACGTTGAAAGAAAAATAGATCTCCAACATCCAAAATCGAATGATATCACTCTTCTCAAATTAAAATTGGCTGTTTGATGAATTACAATTACAGTAACCACAAACATGCTTTAAGCATTCACTTCTTCTTTTTTTGATACAGGGATAATTTATTAAAATGGCAAAATGATCTCTTTTCAAGTAGTGCAATCAACTACTGATGTCTGTCTTTGTCTATGTCGTTAGTCCTAATTTTGTTAAATTAATTTTGATGAACTGCTAGAGATGTATTAATTTAATGAACTTTATTTTGTAAAGTGTTGTTTAAAGAATAAAATTGACATTGCACTGACAAATGTACATAAATGTTTTGTAAATACGCCAATGAAAATTAACTGTACAAATGTACTTGTAGTTGTATATGGAGTGATGATGTTGATCTGTAACAATTATTCAAGAAACAAATTAAATGCAGCCAAATGCGACTTCTGTGTTTATTTAAAATGCGAATGATGCGAGGTGTTTCCTTCAACAGCAAAGAGGAAACCACACACCTCCCTCTGTTGGGCTCTGTAGCGTCCAGTGCCATCAGGCAGAACTACTTCCTTGAATTGAAGCCGCATTTGACATTTAAACTAACCTTTTTACAGGACCCTTCCACTCACTAATATTTCCTCTAGAATATTTCCCATGAATGAAATATACAAATTAAGTTAATGAGAATCACCTCAAAACCTTTGAGAACTTGTGTGGGTCGCACAGAGTTTCACATTTTTATATATTTGGAGACAAGCACGCTATAGCCAGGAAGTGAGTCGATCTGCATGCTGTGCTACTTATAGAACTCTGCTCTAAACCGCAAGGGCTGAAGAATTGTGGCTTATTGTTCTGAAAAACACCTTCAACTCGGTGGTCTTCATGCATGCTCATGCAGAGCACCGTCAGACAATGGTGTGCATAGCATAATGAGTTCATCCTGGGGACCTGCTTACTGTTGTCTTTTTTACAAGGTGACAAAACATTTACACACTTGCTTTCCAGGTCTTGCATTTGAACAAACAAGGAGACTTCGCCTGGTTAACCGTTAAGGTATACAAGCGAATAATATGATCAAACATTCGTTGAAATGAAATTTAAAAGGGCTGTGAATCATGAAATGATAATCTTTGTCTTGTGTCTTTTTCTCTTTTAGTTCTGAAATATATCTCTCAGATGACTTTAAAAAAAAACGTGAGATGCTTTTGATTTCATTATGGCAACTGGCAATTCATCTGGAGAATTACGAGGCCTGATGAGTACGTTTTTATATACATGTGTGTAAAAAATGATTTTTTTACAAAAAAATGATTGTGTGTAATTATATATTACATATAATTTCTGCCTAACTTTAATTGAAAGAGGTGAAAAATATTGGTAACATGCTTCTAAATTTTTCATTTGAAATAAAACCAAATAAATGATACTAAAAGTATATGTTGCATGTCTGTTGCATGTGTCTTTGATTTGTTTTTTGTTTTTCCTTTAACAGACCTCGATGTTCCATACACCGTTCTGATCTGCATCTATGCCGTTACCGTTTTCTTCATGATTGCACTTGGATGCCTTTGCCTAAAAAAGTATATTTTACCTTTTTTTTATTTATTTTTTTTTTATCAATGGACCCTAATGGACCTCATTTTGATAAACTTTATCTAATAATAATTGTTAATATTTATTGTAATATTGTATTCTTAGATTATGCTGTGAAGTCAATCGCATCTAACATAAAAGTTTATATATAATATATGTATATGTATTTCTATACAGTCAAACCAAATATTATTCAGACACCAGATATAAATTTTTACTAGTGGGTGCAGGACACAATAGTTAATTTATGCAAGTCAGGATAGCAAAATAAAGTAAACTGACATATTATACCCAAAAATTCTTCATACAGTGGACTACCAGTAAAACTGATACAAATTTGGGACCAAAATTATTCAGACACTTTGACCTGACCATGTTTTGCTTAAGTTTTTTTCTTTAATTGCTAATGCGACCTTTTACACCACAGACTGAACAAAATTAAGCACTGCTTGGTCATTGGTTGACCTAAATTGGTATTATCTAATTGTGTACTTAAATTTTACCGTTGATTGTAATCCATAACATACCAAAGTTATCTGAGATGGATTTTTTCTGACACAGTTTAACTCTGAGTTCTTGTCATATTTTATTACCATTTTCGAAACTATAGCGAATAAACTGATAATGTGAGGAAATGTTGACGTTTTTGAATTTTGGTTTGACTGTGTTTTATGCACATACATAGACGCATATATTTACAAACTTTTGTTAGATGTGAATAATCACGATTAATCGATTTGACAGGTATCGGTCAATGAAGAAGATCATACGGGATCTGAGGCAGGGGAGGTCGATTGTGATCCCCCGAGTTCCTTCCCTAGATTCTTCTCCTCCATCTCCCAATGTCCTGGATGTTCCTGAACTACCAGAGCATACTACAGAGAACCCGTTACAGAGACAACTAAATAAATCCAGCTGCAGATTTCCCTGGAAGCCTCCATTACAGGTTCGCTACACTTTTATTTTTTAGATATTTTACTCGATAAACATTTGTCGACGAGTTCTGCTCTGGAGAAATGGTAAAATACTAAATAATTGGGCATCACAAGGATGAAATGCGATTGACTGTGGTCAAAAAATGTAACATGAAGAATTGATCTTCAGGTTCCCCGGTTCACAAAAGCAGACCTGAACCTTATTCAGCTCATAAAGGCGGGAAGAGAAGGAGTCTTCTACAAAGGAAGGATAATTAGGGGCACTTGTAGAGGCCACTCACTGGTCACTTGCAAAATTGGAAAAGAAGGTAAAACTATATGCCAACATATTTCTGTTTATTGAAATGCATTTTAAAAAAACAAGTTATTGTTTGCACAAAAATGTGTGAATATCTTAAAAATGATCCAGCTGATGTTTAGATTTGCTGTCATTTGCAGGTATCACCCCTAAGCAGATGGACAACGAGGTGTCCATTATGAGAAAGCTGGCATATCATAAAAATGTGATGCAGTTGTTAGACTGGAATACAGTGGATGGTAAGACATACAACAGTAAAATATAGACTAGATCTTGCCTGTGCAAAACCAGTTGATAGGGCGTTGCTAATGTGTTTCTTTGTGTTGCTTTGTGGTTAGGGTGTTCTGGGTAGTCTATATGTCATTTTTGTTCCAAAATATGTTTCAAGCCCCTCCTATAATGTTTGTTTGACTGTTTTATGATTTGAGACATCAAAACTAGCAAACAGTGCAGGATGAGTTACATGTTGAAGTGTAATACTTGTTGAAGTGTAATACAATAATCTTAACAGATTTCACTACTTATACAGGAGAATATAGAAATATACATTTGTTGTAGCAATATTTGTTAATGAATCCACTTGCAATATAACAAACGTATACTCTCCACTTCTGCTCTTATTCATTTATCATTCAAGAAAACTTGTCAAACTTGTACTAAAATAATGTAGTTGTGGTAACACTTTATTTTACAGTGTCCTTGTCACATTTGTTACATGTACTTACCATAGTAATATCAGTCAATTATGCATAAACTAACCCTCAACCAAACCCTAATCCTACCTTAACCCTATAATAATACTCAGTACTTAAATATATAATTACACTGTAACCTTAAAATAAAGTGTAACTGTAGTTGTCTCTATCATGTGACCAAAACAGTGTCTGTTTTCACAGCGCCGTATATGCTGATCATGGAGTTCATAAGCTACGGAACCTTGCGCAGTTTTGTGCAGAAACACAAAGACGAACTGAGCGCCGACCCTGAACTGCAGAGCCAGTTCACCATTGCATCTTACCACATCGCCCTGGCCATGGAGCACTTGCGCTCCAAAATGGTATCACAAGCTGGCACAAACATAATACAGCTGTTCTGTTATAGACCTTATGCGCCAGGGAAACGAGCACGCAGCCATCTTTTGAAGTTGTAGTTTATACTTCCGTTTTAGTGGTAGCTCTGTATATTTCTATGGCAACTCTGTCGAAGAGTTATTAGCTGGTGAAGTGGATTTACTTACGGTAGAGTTAACGAAAGTTATAATGAGCATTGTAATGTTTTAAGCAGATGTCAATACAAATAACAGTTGACCGGGGAGATTTTAAAACGTGAAAAAAATGGAAAGAATGACTTTGGACCTTTTCTGTGTACCATTCAGGTGGTGCACTGTGACCTTGCCTTAAGGAACATTCTGGTGAGCCGATTCCCATGGGAGGTGAAGGTAGCAGAGTTTGGCCTGGCCCGGGACTTGACCCGCATGAGGAGCAGACGCAGCAGCAGGAAAAAACACCACAAGGTGAACTAATCGCACCTGTTCTTCACACATCTTCATTGACCATTTGGCTAATAATATTAATGTGATCTTATAGGAACGTGTGCCCCTGCGTTGGTACCCTCCAGAGTACTTCCGGAACAACTACTACAGCTTTAAGGGAGATATCTGGGCGTTTGGGATCGTGCTGTGGGAAATGCAGTCATTTGGTGAGAAATATCTGAGCTATTTGGTTGATTTATCAAATATTTTTGATGCGTAAATCACAAGTATTGGTTTTTATATTTCAAAGGCACCTTGCCATATCCAAATCTGAATACATCTGAGCAAGTGGTGTATAGTGTCTGTTCTGGATATAAAAACACTGTCCCCGGCACCTGCCGCCCAGAAATGTGAGTGACCATATTTTTGTTTATTATTAGGGGCCAAGCACCGAAGGTGCGAACCTATTGAAACCGCTCCCGTTCCTATTATTATTATTCATCTTCTTCTTCCGCCACAAAGTCTATGGCAGCCCATAGAACCGTATGGTAAAAAGTTGTGAAATTTGACACACTCATAGAGGACAGTCTGAAATGTCACCATAGCAAATTTGGAGTTTCTAACTCAATCCCTCTAGCGCCACCACCTGTCCAACGTTGCACTCATGTTTATGCTATTTACTTTTGAACCATAAGGGCTAGAAACACAATTCCTCTGATTTTTTTCCTCTGATTCCTTGGCTCAAGCCGATCCGATTGCACCCTATGACGTCATTTTCCATCATGAAAATGTTCCTACTTTTGCGAACTCGTCCTAGACGGTTCACCCGATTGGCACAAATTGACATGATGCCCTGAAGGAGCCTGAGAAGTTTTGAAACCACGCCCCCTAGTGGATTTTTTTTTTTCCAAATGCTTATAACTCTGGGTGAGATTGACTTATTTTCATGGGAGTCACTTTTTTTGTCTCCTGAATCCTCGCTGAGTCCAACAATACCAGATTTGTTAGGTTTCGGTCTATGGTTTGTGCAGAGTTGCAATTTAGCGCTTAGAAAACGTTAGCTGATATCTTCGAAACCACTAGTCCGATCGAGACGAAACCTCCGAGGACACATAAAAAAATGGTAGGATTGTGCCACTTGGTGGCGCTATAATAGAACAAAACATGAAATTCCCATTGACTACAATGCAGTATTATAATATAAAATAATATAAAATTGTTGTATCATTACGAAACTTGGTATGTGCCATCAGCACCATGCCTTTAATGTACTTAAAAGGTTTGAAAACAGCACCGCCATGTGGTCCATACTTATAATGAAAAGGCCTCTTGAGGCTAGATCTCTGCAATGACATATTGACACTATATTGACACCCTGCTTTGATATATTGACACCAATCTTTGCAAGTTAATAAATCATTAAATGATAAATCATTAAATCATTATTATTGACTGTCATTTTTCAGCTATTTTGCCTAAAATCACCTTAATAGGTCTTTAATTGCTCATTGCTGCAGTTGATCTGACACTGCCAGCCATTTTGGCACGTCTTGTCTTCTTCTTTGCGCTTGGCCCCGATAATGGCTGCTTGCAGCTATATTTATTATTATTATTGTCATTGTAATAACTTACTGACTTACTGTTATGTATGGAAGCTTTCACATGTAAACATTCATCAACGCACATCAGTTGTGGTAAACGGAAGCTCAAACATGTTCGCTTGACGTGCAAGAACCACTGAGGTTCATTCTCATGTGTTACGCAGCACGTTTGAGCTTCCGCAAGAGGTTTGTTCTTTCATGTCAAGCACGTGCTGCGTAACACATGAGAATGAACCTCAGTGGTTCTTGCACGTCAAGCGAACATGTTTGAGCTTCTGTTTATGTTATATGTGAATAAAAGACTAAATTCAATCTGTTCATCATATAAAGGGATCGAGTCTCTTCAGAAAATTTGGACTAAACCTCTCAATTCATATGGATTATTTTGGAACTACATGAGGGCGAGTAATTAATGACAGAATTTAGTTTTTGTGCGAACCATCCCTTTAATCTCACACTTGCAAGTTTATATCTTGAATTATAAACTCGCAATTGCAAAAAAAAGAAGTCAGAATTGTGAGATAAAACATTACCTTTTTTTATTCCATTGCGGAAAGCTTCCATAGTAATGTCTATACAATGCCAATATTTTGAATAGGGTGCTTTTGTGTTTCCAGTAATTCATTTTATTTTAACATGTAGAGAACAGATCATGCAAGACTGCTGGTTGGATCCATACACAGCTAGACCTTCATTTACAGACATTGTCAGGGTCCTGGAGAATATTGTGGAGAGTGATGGGGTGGGTCAAATTTGTCCTTGAACCTCTCTTCACTCTTTACCTTTACACTAGAGATAAGTGATAACACATTACTGATATGTTGCAGGAATATGTGGACGTTGACAACCAAAGGATCATGAATGCAGAAGAAAAGTGAATTGAAAAAACATAATGCATTGAAATACGGATCAAATAACTTTTTTTAAATACTACAAGAATTGTGTAGCAATTATTTTAGCATTGTTCTCATGTAACACCTAATGTTTTGAACAATGATTGTATTTAAGGATTTAATTATATGAATCCCAGCTGATCTAATAGATATATTATAGTTTTTTACAGTCTATGATCATGCGATTGAACCAAGTAGATATTACACAACTCTAATGACCAAATCACAGTATGCTTGCTGTTTCCATGGATCATTTTGAAAACAAAGTCAGTGTTTGTTGTCATAAACATGCTTTTTTTTATTGCAATGGTGACTAATATGTAGTTCTGAGAGTTTCAGTAACAATAAAATCTATTTTATCATAAAACTATAGTTGCCGTGGTCATTTTTTGTAAGGATTACGCTTACGCTCCATGAACCAATGTGCAACCAGGAATCCGCCCACTTCAGGAATCAACCGAGCCAATGGACCAATCGAAAGACAAAGATTAGAAATGACCGAGTTAAAGACCAATCAGAAACAGAGGAGTAACGCGCGACTGAACACTTCACCCCTGACGCCGTCCACGGCAGCTTAACGACTGACAGAGGAGGAATTTGTCAAAAACAGTTAAACCGGACAAATAAAATGTTACTTCGCGCTTTAGAAATTATATTTTTCATTTACTTTGCGTCGCACATTCCAATTACTCTCATGGTTGATCTTCAGGCTTTGCTTCCCGAACATCTGTATCCACCTGAGGTAAGTTTGCACTTTGTGCTGCACACACTCAATTGTGTTTGTCACTAATGGAACCATATACTATCCAAGTTTTATGTGTAATTATGTCTCACTGAATAAATATGATTTGTGTTACAGCTGAAAAACGTTTTGCACTGGTATGCTGCTGAATTTAAGGATCCCATGATGATGGGCCCTCCTGCGTGGTTCAAATCTTTTGTATTGTGCGAAGCTCTCGTGCAGCTGCCCTTTTTCCCAGTTGCAGCGTACGCCTTCCTGAAGGGTCAGTTCTGTTCTCTCGAGCATTTGTGCCAGTGAATGATTTGTGGAATCAGACGTCTTAAATGACACAACAGTGGCATCTAGTGGTGGATCACTTGATACCATTGTTACATTAATCCTGTTAATTGATGTTTTCTATTTAATAGGTGGCTGCAAATGGATCAGAACTCCAGCAATCATTTATTCCGTTCATGTGGCCACCACTCTAGTCCCAATTTTAAGCCACGTGCTTTTCCATAACTTTCCTCTGGCGCCACATCCAGGACCCCAAACTTTGAGGGAACGTCTGACCCTGGTATCCATTTATGCTCCGTACCTTATCATCCCTGTCATGATACTGCTCACCATGCTCTTCAGCTCAACATATAACTCAACCTCTCCGAAAGGAAATGCTTCCTCAAAGTCCAAGAAACAAAGATAGATGCCAGTTCATCCCATCTACACATAATGGACGGATGTATTCACTGTTCCAATGTTATTGCTAGTTATTACTGGTAGTATTTGAATATTATGTACCAGCATATTTGATCATTTTATGTAGTTTATACAGTATTTTACAGGTTTGTTTACTTATGACAACACATGTAAAAGCAAAATATATTTTTATTCATATGTTCTTCAAATCTGTATGAAGTTTGTCAAATATTAAGATAACACACCTAATCTAAGCGATTAATGTAAACAAATAAGTTCATTTCATATTATAGTTTTCCATAACTTCTACGGAAAATGTTTTGGTGTGGTCCCATGAACAGACAATAAAATTGGCATGAAGATATAATAAAATGAAACTGGATGGGTTCAAGTGACAAACAGCAGTTAAAATAAAAATAATACAGAAAATAAACAATTTACCTTAAGATGTGAATTATTTACAGTAACGTGCTAATACTGTATTTTGCTGTTGTAAAAAAAAAAAAGATTGATTTACAAACAAATTTCCATATAAATAGTATAAATAACTTATTTTGTATATAAATAGTATTCATCTGAGATTATGAAGTATAGTTGGAAGGATTACAAGTATGTGCCCCCTCCCTGGAACTGGCCATGCAAAGCACTCAATGTTAACACAATAGAGTCAAGAGGTTAAGGCTGAAACAGACGACTGCTGTCACCCATTCACTGGTCAATTCAATTAACCTACTTTGGGACCCAGCACTTAATAGGAAGTCAAGATGCATAGCATCACTTGTCCTGTCCACCAGAGAGAAAACACAGCACTCTTATTTCTGCAGTATAAACTGATCGATGAATTCATTCTGCTCTGCTTCGACTTTCTGAAGAGCTTCATACTCTATTCGATACCTGCAAAACAAACAACAATTATAGTCTTGCATATAGTAGAAAAATACAGAGCTCAAATATATTAGTGAGCGCTACTTAAAGACAATATTTGCAGTCTGACTGGTTACCTTTCCAACTGCATTTTCTTTTCTGCAATCAAAGCCTGAAGCTGTTGCTGTTGAGCCTCTCGTTGCTTTTCAACTGATTTCAGCAAATTTCTTGCACCTATGGCCTGTAGAATAACCACTGAGGTCATATAAATTAACATAACACAAATCTGCACTGCAGGTTATTTCAAATGCAAGAGTGTACCTTCATTTTTTCAGTTTCGGCCTCCTTTGCCAGTTCATCCACAAGTTCAATAAGTCCACCTACAATTTTCTGAAACTGTCCGATCTCTGTTTTCAAAAACAAATGCCAAGCTTAAGTTATTGATCTGTACTGTGAAAAGAAGCAAAGGAATGCTATTCGGTCAACACAAGAGAGAAACTTCACTCCTCAAAGCTGCAAGCAGCGATGAAAGGGCCCTCGCACCCGGTGGCCTCAGGAAAACAGCGAATAGTGGGCGACATGCATTTAAGTGGGTAAATAAATGCAAAAAAATAGCAAAGTCACTCTTATCAAACATGTGAAGTTTGGGGCAGATTGGACATTGTATGCCCGAGTTACAACAACTTCCTGTTTCATGCTGAAACACCACGGACACACCCTTCAGTGAAAACTCAAGATCTTCACTATTTAACAATCGCAAAGGCCTTTAGATCAGACTGACGAAATATGATATTGATCTGAATAAATCTCTAGTAGAATTTTGTTAAAATACAATGTCTGGAAATGGCAAAAACGTTGCAGAGAAAATTCAAAATATCTCCCTTACCATGCGTCTACTGAATTTCATACTTGTACGCGAAACGTAGCGCAAACAGCGCTTAATTGAAATTTTGTTCATACCTGCAAACTCACAAGTGGTGAAAAAGGTGACATGTTTCCGAATTAAATACTTTAATCTGGGGCATTGCCCTACAGTAGAACGTGTGGTTTTAACATGTAAACGAAGCATTCTGCTGCAAAGAATTTGCTTTCAAATAAAAAAAACATTTGCACTATAGCGCTGGGCACTGAAACAAATTTCATTTGAATTTCAAATTACAAATTTGATTTGATGTTGATTAACATGGGTACAGTACATAGCAAATTGTATGTACTGTACAATGTGTGGATTTTTTGTGGTGTAATTCTCCTCAGTGTTATATTAGCTTTTAGCTACATACTTAAATCTGCATATTTGTGATATTTTCCCCAGGGAGTTATTTACTTTATAAAGGCTATTTTTAACCTTATTAAATGAATACATCATCTTTCATGTCAAATTCTTACATTTGATCAATACATTCAGTTATAATAATAAGACACTATAGGGCTGTTACCAATCAAATTAAATCATTTACACTGAAAAATTACAACGAAAAATGTTATGAGATTGTATGTTTTCTTATTTGTATATTCAATCAATGATATTTTAAACATGAACCTAAACCGCCAGTAGGTGGCAGCAAGTGACCGTCTTAATGAGTGAGTCATTGAGTCGTTCATTCAAACGATTCATTCAAACACTGAATCATTCAGTAACAAAACACAACGCTGAGTGTTGCTTTCCTTTGGAACCATTTCCGTCAGTGAAATAGAACAAAAAAGTAAATGTTGTCTGTGTCTAAAATATAAGCAAGTAACTTAATATTAACTTTGGCTAACTTACTTGTACTGAACCACAAATTTCAATGTAACATTTGCAATTGTGATGATATTCAGCAAAACAGCTCCCTTAGTCGACTCGTATTATTAACAATATCATAAGTTATAAATAAAACTATTTTACCCCAATATGTTTCTTCTGTGAGTTTACAGTGCTGTTATGTTCATTTGTTTTGATTTCTCCACGAATGTCTCTCTCAGGCAGACTTTTTTACCAGAAATACACTAACCCTTATCAATCGCTGTTTACATTGAAATGTAATAAAATCAGAATCATTCTCACGTTTCTGGTTATTTTAGTTACCAGAGGTCTAAGTTAAGATAGGCCTACTTGTCCAGTCAGATTAATGTCGAGCCCTCACAGTCTATGGTCGAGCCCTGTGTTCATTCATGACACTTTTCTGCTGTAAAGCGGAGGTGATCAGTTCATGTGCCGTTTGTTTGAACTGAGTCGCTACAGTGATCTGTGAATGTCACGCCAAATTAGAGCACCAAAAAAGATCGCAACAGCTCGAGAGACGTCTATGGTCTCACTCCAGTCAATGGGAAATTAGCCCATTTCCAATTATTATTGTAAAGTTAACAAATGCTTTCAACTTCACCCCACCCCCCTGAACAAAAAAAATCGAATCTACATGATTCACATGAATGACATATTTTGATTCAAAACGGCGAATTTCGTCGAAAAGCGACTAGTTTGCAGGTATGTTTGTTGGTGGTGCTATTGAGGCATTTTACCACACCTAATTCTGAAACCCATATCAGATATACATTTTCACCACTTCTGACGTGTGTGCAAATTTTCATGAGTTTTCGAGCATGTTTAGGCCCTCAAAAATGGGATTCATTTCGGAGAAGAACGATAGGCCGAGCAATTACAATAGGGTCCTCACACCATCTTTGCTCGGGCCCTAATAAGATACACAGCAAAATAGGGCTGCAATAACTAATCGACATGTTGCTGTCAGGGAAGTTACAATGTACAGTGAACAAATGATTTCACATTGCATTATTTGTCACTTTTACAATAAAATACAGTAAAATGTAAGGGGTTTGCAAGTGAAAAGTAATTGAGTTTACACTGTATAATCCTCAACTGGAAAAACAAGTACTTCAAAAAATTATTTATTAAAATGAAACCGAAGTCTATGCATGAATACTATGTATTCTTGTTTTGTCTTATCTTCATCAGTATAAAGAGACTCAATCCCTTATATGATGAACAGATTGAATTTAATCTTTTATTCACATATAATATAAACATTATGTTCATCAGTTACGTGCATTAGTGTGTTCTGCTATATTTATGCTGTTATTTATTTCATGTTTATTGCATTGTTTTAGTGTCACATGTGCTGCAATGATTAGAAGTTCATCAAAATGCCATCCCAGAATACCTGAAACACTGTTGCCGTTTTAACAGTGAATTTCTGCCAAAATTATTTCTAATTTGACAATGTAATCAGCAAAATAAAATAAAAACTCACTGTCAACAAAGTCCTCACATTCCTCTTTGAGCTCAGTGGTTTTCTGGCTCACGTCTGGCTCGAGTACTCGCAATTTGTTGAGTTCATCAAAATGAAGACCAGCCTCTGCCAACGGGTCTTTAGCCATGACCAGAGGACCTGAACCTGCCTGTGTGACTGGACAATAGCTGAAAATCACACAGAAATACACAAACAGGAGTATTTAAAAAGAAAAAGCACGTTTATTTCGTTCAAACTGTGAACCCGTTAGACCGAAAAACAAATACAATATTGACTTCCCAGCACACAGTGCCCCGTTATAAAGCATATGTCACCAGATCACAATAAGCTAACCGCTTAGCTAGTTCGCTGGTTAATTTGACCTACATGTAACTACCACTGCCGTTACATTACATAAACCACGTAAACTTAGTTTAAATCAAATACATATATGAGGAAGAACTGCTACTGCTCAAGTTTCGCTTTGTTGCTAGTAAGGTCTGGTTGCTATTGAGATACGTTAGATAAACAAACACAGAGCAGTTGGGAACTTTAGCTTAGACATTTTGATTTGTTTTATAATTAATCACTCAAATTATTGAACGGAATTACACACTTACATAAAGTTAAATAAACCAGTGAACGTCTCAAACGTATCTGACCTTTATTTGATTATGTGGCACTTTCCTGTCGGACCGACCGACTGACCGTGACCGCCTCCTTGCATCTGTCTGGCTGTCTCTCGGCTGCCAGGCGACGGCCGGTCCACCTCATGATGAGTGAGAGGAGGACACAGACCCATTTTATATATGTATATTTGAAACCTTGCATTTCTGAAAATGGAACAAAGCACGAGTCTATATCAAAAGACAAATATAAATATATATTTGATTGTAATTATGAGAGCTTACAGTAAATGTGTATTTGTGCCTAACTTTTAATACCATCCCCCCTCTTAATATCGTAAACGTCCGTATATGGACTCTTCCTGCAGTTCCGCTTCAGACCACTGCGGTGCGTGCGAGGGATCGGATGATCAACTAAACTCAAAACACCAGAAGAAGAAGAGCAGCGATCACTTAAGGGCGCCAAACTCTTAAAAAATATGTAAATCTTTGTTTCATATCTATACTCGGTAGGTTTAATATATACACAAAACATGGGTTAATGTTCGTTTTCCCCCACAGGTTAACAGCTTGACCGTCTATTTATGTGTACCAGTAACGTTAGTTCAATTTAGTGTCATTATAATATCTCTGTTTTCGTATCATCATAATTTGTAAACAGCTAATATAAGCTGGATAGTTAGTTAGATGTTTTAAATGTCATTACAGATGCTGACGACGCAGAAACATGCCTCTGTCAACTCAGTCCCAAGCGGACATTGACCAGTACATTCTGATAGCCAGTTTGGATAACGCGAGGAATCTGTCCAACATCCTGAAAGCCATCTCTTTTAAGGACCATGCCATCTTCAATGCAACGCAGAATGGGTTAAAAGTCACTGTAGAGGACTCAAAATGCCTTCAAGCCAATGCATTCATTCAGGTTGGTGTTGGATGACAGTTTCTGACAGGTTCAGTTGTCTGCAGACGGGTTGTTCAGTGTATTTGTTTGTGTTTCCTCAGGCTGACATCTTTCAAGAATACACCATCAAAGAGGATGCAGTTGGGTTTCAGGTTAACTTAACCGTCCTTCTGGATTGCCTAACCATCTTTGGGGGGAGCACAGTCCCAGGTGTGTATCATAATGGTGAGCCGGTCTTTCTTTTGTAAACTGCATTTAACTAATTTCCGTCTTGTATTTTTCCATTGAGGTGTGTGCACTGCACTGAAAATGTGCTACAATGGCTATGGATATCCGCTGACTTTGTTCCTGGAGGAAGGTGGTGTGGTCACCGTATGCAAGATTAACACACAGGAGCCCGAGGAGCCCATAGACTTTGACTTTTGCAGCACAAATGTAACCAACAAGGTGATTCTGCAGTCAGACAGTCTTAAAGAGGCTTTCTCTGAGCTTGACATGACCAGTGAAGTTCTGCAGATTACTATGTCACCAAGCCATCCTTACTTCAGGTACAGTAACCGTGCACACAACAGATCAGTTTGCCTACACTACCTTCAAATGTAAAATGTATTTTTTTAATGTTATTGACTTTAGTGCTTGCCAAGCATTCCAATTTCAAATATTTTAAAATATAATTTATTCCTGTGATGGCAAAGCTGAGTTTTCAGCAGTCATGCGTCACATGATCCTTCAGAATTTTTTTTTTATTATTATCAGTGTTAAAAACAGTATTGTATTTTGTAGAAACCTTGATTTCCAGTATATATTTCCAGGATTTTTTGATGAATAGAAGATTTAAAAGAACAGCGTTTATTTTTAATATAAATCTTTTGTGAAATTGTCAATTTGTTTACTGTCTCTTTTAACAGTCAACAGTTCTTTTGAATCAATGCTGAATTAGTATTTTCTTTAAGAAAAAAATCTTACTGACCCCTTAATTTTGAACAGTAGTGTATATATTTAAATCAAGGAAGTAAGGTTACAAATATATATATATATATGTCAGCTCCTATTATGAGATTTATTAAAGGGTTAGTTCACCCAAAACAGAAAATTCTGTCATTAATTACTCACCTTCATGTTGTTCCAAACCTGTAAGATCCTTTGCTTATCTTCGGAACGCAAATTAATATATTTTTGATGAAATCCGAAAGCTCTCTGACCCCTCCATAGACAGCAATTACCACTTTCAAGGCCCAGAAAGGTAGTAAAGACATTGTTAAAGTGGTTCAGCCTTAATGTTATTATGAAGCGATGAAAATACTTTTCGTGTGCAAAAAACCCCCCTAAAATAACGACTTTCAACAATTTCTTCTCTTCTGTGTCAATCTCTGACACTGTTCACGTGAGCACCACGACGCATGCATGAGTCTCTGTTCTGATGTAGAACCCGGAAGAGCTGCACTGTCTTTACAATGTGAACAGCGTTAAGACACCGACCGAAAGAGACAAAATTGATGAATAAAGTTGTTATTTTTGGGGTGTGTGCGTGCACCTTAACAAACCACTGGAGTCACATGGACTATTTTAATGATGTCTTCTCTACCGTTCTGGGCCTTGAAAGTGGTAATAATGTTGCAGTCTATGTGTGGTCAGAGAGCTCTCGGATTTCATCAAACATATCTTCATTTGTGTTCCGAAGATGATGAGCAGAGGTCTTACGGGTTTGGAACGACATGAGGAATTAATAACAGAATGTTGGGGTGAACTAACCCTTTAATTTGCTCTAATGCTGAGTGACAAATAAATAGTGGGATTGCCATGTCAAACGTTGCAATTTAATGTCAATACATATTCATGATATTTATTCTTTTTATTTTCACCCTAGATTATCCACATTTGGGAATTCTGGAAACGCCCATTATGATTATCCCAAAGACTCAGACATGATGGAGCTGTTCCAGTGTACTAAATTACAGACCAACAGGTAGGACGACAGCTTCTGTATCTCAAACTCTGTATCTGCGCTAAAGTCAGAACTGCACAAAACAAGCTGCTTATAAATTAACGTACAAAGGAATTCACATGTAAGTGGTAAAAGAACAATCAAGTTTTCCGAGTCGCTAAGATATTTTTTCTCTTGTGTTTATTCTCAAAGGTATAAGATGTCCCTGTTGAAACCTTCTACAAAAGCCTTGGCTCTGTCCTGTAAAGTCTCCGTGAGAACGGACAGTCGAGGCTTTCTCTCTCTACAGTATCTTGTGAGGAATGACGACGGTCAGATTTGTTTTGTGGAATACTATTGCTGCCCGGATGAAGAAGTGGGAGAAGAATAATTTGAAACGCTTAATTTGATTTATTACTTCCTATGGTCTCTTCATCTTCATAACTGTTTTTATTTAGTTTTGTTTAATATTTAATGTGCACCGACCTGATGGTTCCTTAATCTGATTCAGATTTTAATTTAAATGAACGTTATATTCTTAAATAGAAGCGAAATATTGTTATAAATAAAACAACTTTTTTTTTTAAAGATTTTGTATTGAATTTGAGACCATACTATGTGTGATCGGCAGGGGGCGGCAGAGAAATGCAAAATAGGCTTCTGCACATAATATTAGGAGTCTGGTTGTTGAAATTAAGGTTTATATACGTATGTATGTGTGTGTGTGCGCGATATGAGAGAGATATCCCAAAGACTGGAAATGTTACACATTCTTAACATAATGCTATGTAGTCGGTTTATAAGTCCACTCACACTGTACACTTAATTATAAGACAGACGAACAGTTAAAGCTGTTGTCTAAAACATCTATATTTTCAATAGGTTTTGTTACACGAATGCGTTGCGAGGCAAACATGTAGTTGAGCAAAGCAGCTTGATATTGATGCTGGCTGACGCACGCACTCCTAACAAGAAAGTCCCAGAACAGCGCGCGATGCTTGAACTGTCGCCTCGCGACCAATCGCTTCTCCATTCGCAGCTGTCGAGGCAACACTGTTTCCGGGCAGAGGAACATTACAGGAGCAAAACAAGCACACTTCTGTCACTCTCTCTCATCTCAGCGGGTTACTGCCCTCAATGATGTATGTCCGTGCCACATGCAAGCTGCTTAACCCACTAAAAACAACCAAAGTTGCTATTAAATGGTGTTGAATCAATTGTAAACAAATTAGAGAGTTTTTGTCTAATTTAATGAATAGCATTCTAAATGAGAATCAAGAAGATTTGTTTAAATCATCACGTATCGAGAAATGTGGCTAAAAGGTTATTATTGAATATTAAAGCAGCAACGTGGTGTGGAAAAATGGTTTAAAAATAAATTATAAAGGCAGCAGGAACATGGTAATATAGCGTACGTGTGTGTGTGTGTGTGTGAGGAGGCGATAGGGATTATGCATATAATGGTAGTGTACATTTACTGCATTTCAAGCGTTCTGTTTTTTTCCATCTGCAAACCAAAAAGTCTTTTCAAGGCCTTTAGCTCCAACAACATGCAGGCTATTTATTTATCAGTTACTGATGTTTTTAAAAAAATTAAATTGAACTACCTTGAACATTGCTGAAAATATGATTGTTTCAGGGATTTTCAAAAAAAATCTATAAACTATAAATATCCCTTACAAAATCACCCAATTATATGTACATAAACCATTACTGACCCGAACGGACAACAACAACAACATTCAGCGTAACCAAGTAAACACTGTCCACAGACTAAGACAAGTGTGTATCATTTGATAAGGGTGAGCAACTTGATCCAGCTAGATCTACATCACTCACAGCAGGTGATGTCAGGGGGATGGCATCACTTTCTGCACTTTAAACACAAGCTTGCTCGATGATGAAGAAGAGGGTGATCCTCTGCTCGTTCCTCAGATAAACAATCTAGCGCTGACCCGTAGTTTGATGTCTTGACCTACCAGTGAATCAAGTGGTGTCAGGTTCTGGGTTTGGCAAACACAAACTCAGCAATGACCTAATTGTTGTGACACTCCAACAATTAGCAACAAGAGAGCCCATGGGAGATGAGGAGAAGGTGCCCGGCTTTCAGCACACCATCACTAGGGACAGTGAGTCATGATATTGTCTGTTACACTATAAATTAGAAGAAGAAATGTGTGCACTACGTAACCTTTAATACTGTTAATAAAGAACGCAATGGTTTTAAACACTTTTTAGGATCAACATGATAAAAGCTCAATTTTATCAACATCTAATATGTGACGTGTGACTTTCCACAAAACAAATGACCATGAAGCCGATAAGCCAACAAAAGCGCAGCACCGACTCCTGCCTAGTCAGCCGAAAGGAACCCTGGAATGGGAAACTCCGCAGTGCATAAACATGATTTGAGTATAACATTCCTTCACTTTGTGTTAAAAATACCCTACACCATCAAGCCATTGTTTGGGGACTGTGGGTGTCACATGGGGTCATGTTTGTAACAGCTGGCCTAAACAGCCCCCGACAGTCCACCCCCAGACCCATTAATACTGCTCCCCTTCTGCCTCTGCTTGCAGCCATGTGTGAAATGATCCTTGATGATGGAGATGAGGTAATGCCTTCAGCAGCTCTGACATCACTAGCCTTTCCCATCCAGCGCAGTTGACCATCACTTGGACAATTAGCTTTTTGTCTTACACTACCTTTCATTAAGGAGAAAAGGATGAGCCTGTGAATGGTTAAAAGAGCAATGTTAAGCATATGTATGTATACAAATATCTAAAAATGTATTTTGTATTAGCATATAAAAAGAGTCCAGTTAAAAATGACATGGTAATATGAATAATTCTCTTAATGAATCTGAAGTAGACACACTATAATCAGGCATCTTGAAGCACTGACAACAGTTTAATGTGGTTACAAGTAAAACATGTTGTTCTCTGTTAGTTCCTTTTATTTTTTTCTATACTTTATGTAAACACCCACAAATGTGACTGAAACTGGGCAATTGAATGTTCTCACTTCTGTTTCTTTATTGAGAATATTTATGAAAATAAAAACATGTATTTGAAACATGTGCTTGATTTGTAATGATTGTTTCTTTCAGTGAAGGTGATTTGGATCCTTATGACATTCATATTATGAGTCATTTTCAATCTGAATGAGAATCAGGAAGTATGCCTATTTTCCCTTTTCTTTTTCCCTTTGGTATCGTGACATGTAAATTGACCTTTGCCACAATCCTGGAACTTGGTGCACAAAATAACAGCCCGAAAAGAACCACTTTTCACACGGCAGCTAAATGCAAGCATGCAGTCTGGTTGTTTGTTAGCCTTCTAGACCTGCAGATAATTTTCCTCAAGTATGTCACTCACCACCCTTCCATTACCTTGAAGGCTGGCAGCTGCGGCCCTGCGCCACCAACAGGGACTGTTTATCAGACAATTAAGGTGACAACAATGAAAACTAATATGTAAAAACTATGGGATGGGAGGTGAACGAGCGGTGCTCAAGACAGGTTTATCAGATACGGTGGAGTATGAAGGAAGGAGGAGGGGGTAAAGTAAAGGATGATGTCACCGGGACACAGTAAATTTGAGCCTCGCTCTCGTCTCGTGTCATCACGCTCACACCCACGTGGATGTTGTTTTGGTAACGTATGTAGCCGTTGCAGAGTCTCACAGAAACATGCACATGATCCCTTCTCTATCAGGTAGTGAACTTTGGTACTCTTGGTAATGAATGTATTGTTCTTAGCTGTCATGTGGACACTGGAGCAAAGGGACAAGTGATTTATTTACAGTAAAGAGACTTTACTTTTGTGTCATTGTGCTGAAGTGTCACCACAGATGAGATGGAAATAATCATGTAACTTGTTTGACCATTGAGCTTTGTATCAATGGTTTGTGTTTATGCCATAGAGGACTATAAATATCCAGTGGCCTAACCTCAGGGTAAAAAACACACTGTACCATGCATATACCACTCTGCCAATAATAAACTAAAATTCATATAAATAAATATATAAATAGCTTTTGCTCCCCACGTGCATCAATGAGCCTTGGCTGCCCATGACCCTGTCACCGGTTCACCACTGTTCCTTCCTTGGACCACTTTTGATAGATACTGACCACTGCAGACCGGGAACAGCCCACAAGAGTTGCAGTTTTGGAGATGCTCTGACCCAGTCATCTAGCCATCACAATCTGACCCTTGTCAAACTCACTCCAATCCTTACACTTGCCCATTTTTCCTGCTTCTAACACATCAACTTTGAGGACAAAATGTTCGCTTGCTGCCTAATATATCCCATCCACTAACAGGTGCCGCGATGGAGATAATCAGTGTTATTCGCTTCACCTGAATATGTCCTAATGTTATGCCTGATCGGTGTAATATATACACGATGATGATATTAATCGTGATGAATCGATTTGACAGCACTAATAATTATTATTATTAAATATTAAAATATTTAGTTTAATATATACTTCTAATAATAACAAAATAAATAAACAATAGTAGTTATTATTATGTAAATGTCATGATTCCTGTTTCATATTTCCTTTTTTTTTTTTTCTTAGGACTCTTATTTTGATATGTAGTTCCTGTTCTCATGGTTCCTGTGTTTGCCTTGTTTCCTTAGTCCCTGGTTTGTTTCCATCCATAGTTACCCTCATTAATCATAGCTACTAATCACTTTCACCTGTTTCTTGTTCCAGTCCTTGTTATCTTGTGTATTTATGCTGCCTTCACGTGCTACCGGAATTATTGTAAATACTAGTTTCCTAGTTCAAAAAAATGGACATGAACGCCCTCACAAGTCAAAATTACACGAAGGCAGCATTAAACCCCACTGTTTCCCATGTTGTTACGTGTGAGCTGGTTTCAGTTTCAGTTCCGGTTTTGTCTCTGTCTGGAATATTTCAGTTTCTTCCTTGATTTGCTCGTGTCTGCTGCACTTGGATCCAACTCTCTATTTCTGAAACTGCAACATTAGAGTAATATTAATACATACTTTTATTAATAATAGTATTGCTGTAGTCTTGTAGTTTTTATTTAAAATGTAATATATATATAAAAAATAAAAAAAATTTTTTACAAGACTGCTTGTTTTATATGTATCTATATTAATTTTATTACAATGAAAACTCACAATAAGGACTGGAGTATCAGCTTTAATGAAATAATGAATTTGATGTCAACACCACTAACATCCTAGAGCAGTCTGCGTGGGGCTGTATGCCCAGACATGTACCTGCGTGGGGATTCCCCTTCCACACAGTCCTTCATCTGCTGTGGGCAGGACTCGGGAGCTCTCCATCCATATCTGAGTTAAGCCCTCCATCATGCGCATGACATCTGCATTTAAACAATAGATGCAGTCGGAAGCTGCTGGACAAAGGTCAAAGGGGATGAAAACGGGGGATTCCGTATTTAATTAGCATTTATTAGGACACGTTCCTTATCAGCGATGTGCATCGATGATTATAGCTAATGTTTGGTGTTAAAGAGCAAAAGACTAACCAATTCACTATAGCCTATTGATGATTATTTCTATTATGTTTAATTAGAGATAGAGAATGTTAAACGATATAGACTTATTCAATTAGCATATTAGACTTCTTATGCATGACGTATCAAAGGAAGAAACAATAAAAATCTAGTTTTTTAAAAAAATAATAATAATAATAATATGCTTATTAAATAGCAAACAGCAATCTGTGGGGAACTATAATATTCAGTGTGCATGTACATTTGAGTACATGAAATCTGATATTACTGATAGGCTATATGATAAAAAATAGTATTATTAATATTTTAAAAGTTTTAATTTATGTTTTTCTCATAGGTTTCACTTCATTTTCCTCAGTGTTGCAAAATAAACAAAACAAGCACAACACATTTACTGTCTATTGCATGTGAAATTTCGAACTAACAGGCTAAATTAACAAATAAAAATGCATATTTATTAGCCTATTTAGTAATTTGTCACATAACATTATGACATCATACGTTGTTGAACATGTTGAATGTATGATGTCATAATGTCAGTCACATAGAATTACGAGCGTAGATATCTAATTACGAGGGTTACACTTTATTTTAGGTGTCATTGTTACAGTGTAATTATATATTTAAGTACTGAGTAATGTTATGTACTTACTCTATAGGGTTAGGGTAGGATAAGGATTTGGTTGAGGGTTAGTTGCATGTAATTATGCATAATTTTCTGTTATTATTGTAAGTACATGTAGCAAATATAACAAGGACACTGTAAAATAAAGTGTTATGATTACGAGTATAGGGTCAAATGTAATCATAACTTTTAAAGTGCGGATCAAGCATCAGAGGGTTAAAAGTGCATATGAAAAATGACAATTATGCATATTTAATATATATTTTCCAGGCAGTAGGTGTGCACTGTATTTGCATATTGACCTTAAATTTGTTGCTTTTTCTGAATGTGACTGTGTGAATCAATAGTCACACAAATGATTGTTTTTACTAGCTATATTATGTCACTTGTGCTCTATGCAATATTGTATGCAAAACAACGATTCCAATAAAGTACTTTGTAATCTGAGAGAATGACAATCATTGACAAGATCTCAGTACGCGGTACAGTACAGTACACTCAGTACATACTAAAGGATCCCTCCTCGTATTGCCAATAAACAAACAACAGTGGGCGTGTAAGGGCTGCTGGTTCCTGTACTGTCTTGACTGCTCACTCAATGTGCGTGTGTGTGTGCGTACACACACTCTGACTCTTGCCACGCCCCTGATGATGAGCATGTCAGGACTTGTTATGAGACTCAGAAGAGGGTGTGGCTTAAAGCGAGCACTTCGCGGGAGTGAAAGCAACTTCTTGCTGTCATCATAACCCTACAGTTTACAACCTCACGAGCACACGACTAATGACGAATCCCATGAATTGACAGCCTTTTTCTTCCCTACAGTTTTGTGGAATAACATGAACGGACATTTCGCGGAGTGTTTTTGAAGCACGACACATATCTGGTGTCAGAGCATAACAACCCTGGAAAAACATCTGACTTACAACACATTTCTGAAGGTAAGCATACATCTTATTCTCGTTGAACAAGCATCTCTTTGTTGTTTACGGGCATCGGTACAACCGGGAGCCGGTAGATGTGGCACATTACGGCTCATTAATAATGCACAAAAATATTATTTAAATGACAGAATCAACCAGACTGCATTAGGTTACATTACAACAATAAAAATCATTTAAGTGTTAGATCAGGTGGATATATTTTTTTTACAGTTTGTGTAACAATGGGGTTTGATGTTTCCCTCCCCTGTTTAAAAAATCCCAGTTTAAGATGGAAACTGTGTTTTGGAATACAGTTGGTTTCTGGGCTGCTCGTTTGCTCAGGTGCAAGCTGCTGGACCAGCTACCAGGTGGCCAGTCAAGCTGGTTTTTGGAACTGGTAGCTGGTCAAACAACAAATAAACAGCTTGGACCGTCTTAAACCAGCTGAAAATCAGCCACCATGCTGCAAAACAGGGATAGGGGTTTCTCGTTTCTGCTTATGTTGGAAGACGGGATTTTTGGACAATACGTAACGTTCATCTCGCTGATGTTTCAGTACTACATGTATCAATCGGCTATTTGTAGATGTTAATAGAACAAGCATTTAAACTATGCTGTATATCAAAGAACTGCCAGTTTCCAAAAACGTCCACCTCTTTAAATCTTTAACCTTGCATCACTCAACAAGTCACCGGCTGTGCGTTTGTAGGCGCCACTTTTCCGACGCTTCATAATTTCCACGTTCACAACACAAGTCCTTGTTGCCAATTGAGAAAAATCGATAAAATCATAGTAAGTGTCGTAATTAGGAACATGTATTATGTATTCCAGTGGAATTAAGCCTTTTTAACGCACTGAGTGTTAGAGGGGCTCACTATATCGTAAGATTGTGATAAAGCTGTGCGTGACATCGCTTGCACGGATTTGTTTACAAACACATCCCGAGCACGAGGCTGCAGTTTCTGCCATCTTGTGGACGCTCAAAATATAGGTTGCTAGGTCAGATAAGAAAAAAAAAATCATTTTCATTTTCCTACATTTACATACCTTCTTATTACTTCTAATAAGAACTACAACATATAATATTTGTTTTTATTTTATATTATTATTATTATAATAATTGGTGTTAATATTATTATTAAAATAATAATGTTTATTCCATAAAGTCTAAATGAGTGCAAATGTATGTTCATCTTTATTTTGAGCTGAGGATGTTTTGATTTGTTTTTCTTTTCTTACATTTATTTAATTTTAATTTTAATTTTAATTATTATTAATTTATTCCATGGAGTCTAAATGAGTGCACATTTATTTTAATCTTTATTTTGGGCAATATAATTAAATAATTTTGCCAGCGGTCTCCAATTTTATTTGCATGCAGTTACTTATGATGTCATTTGTGTCTAGTTGCATTTTTTTAACCAACCAGGTGATATTCAAACAGGTCAGATGTTTTCTATAACATTTGTCTGCTCTTCTCATGTCAAGGCTGTAACTGGTATGGCCCGACCAGAGATGGAAAGCAGGGTGGATGATCGCATCCCCGGAGCACCAAACAGCTGCAGGATGGAGGCGCTGCGTCAGGATGCCTGGCCGAGCGGCAGCGTCATCCAGCCCTGCCACCGGCACCGAACCATTGCCACACAGACCAGCACTGTCTCCTCACCACTACCCCACGTCCCCACACAAGATGCCTTCAGCTCAGACAGTGTCCAGCAGCAGGACAGTCTACTCAGGGATAATACAGGTAAGGCATTGCAACATAGTGATCATGCTTGTGGACTGATGTTTATGTGATGTGCATTGGCAAAAATCATTAGCTTAATATATTTAAATGAGATTCAGAAGACAAAATCAATGGCTTTGACTCCAAGGGTTAAAATGCAGCAGGACGTGCCCTCCCCTCCCCTCCCCACCCCAGTCAGAGAGCTCTGTTAGACATGTTCAGACATGTTCTTTGCTGTTGGCTTCCTGTCAAACGCTGCTCAGTCCACAATGGCGGCCTGTCACAGTGAATCGCGTATCTTCTCAATGTTGCAGTGTCTCTCACTCCTTCCGCTCTCCATTCCTCATATTTTTAAACTGACATTAGCTATCATTTAACCTTAACTGACACTTCTGCTGACACTCCTCCTTAAAGGCTTTCCTCACTGGCTGATAGCCCGTCCCTCCCTGTCCTCCAACTGTCCACCCTATCCCAGCCCACCCCTCATTCCCGTCCACCAATGGCTGGATTTTAGCTCAGGCTGCACCGGCTTGCAGTTACCCTGGCAACAAGCCAGAACCCAGCACTCCCGCTTTCTCAAGTCACCTGCGCCGGGGATCAGCAGATTCTCATGGCTGCAGCACTAATCTCCTGCACGGAGGCATTTTCTCAGTGCACAAAACGAGAAATATTTCTCATATGCTCACTAAAAGTTAATCTTTAAAAACACCAATTATTTAGTAACACTGGTAAATGTAATCTTTAGTAAATTTAAAAATGAATATCCATTTTTCATACTGTACATTATAATGCTGCGATTCACTTGTAGCATTTAACACAATTGATTTAGGTCTTTTATATATTTATATATATATTTAGTCACAACATTACATTAAAGTTGAATCACATTGTGTAAGTATAATGATATTGAAGTATATTTGAGTTAATCCCAAGCTTGTAAAAGTACACTATTTCAAAGAGTATTATGAAATTACATGTATACCCAATTTCACAGACGAGGCATAAACTAGTCCCAGATTAAAATGCATGTTTGAGCTGTTGCGCTGTTGAACTTGCACTGATATATATATATATATATTAAAATATGTCAGTGCCTTTGTTTTGTCTCAAGATGCACACCACACCAGCAGTGTTGCCAAGTCCACCCTGTTTGCACTTAAATATATTATTTTAAAGTTGATCATTTCTGCAATAAGTACTTTTTCATTAAGGACTAACAATGAAGGTTTACTTTAAAGGTACAAGTATGACAGGTGGGCTCTGGGATTTTAAAGTGTGTTAGCTATTCGCTGTTTGTGGGTGTTAAATTAGGTCATTTGGTTGCCAGGTGTCACAGAAGGTTAGGAAGTCCACACTTCATGCCTTAAAGTTGCATGAAACAGATGTTGCAATCATCTTTTCGTCCCTTATTGTGACGTATCCTAGTGAAATGGTGTCTTGAATGAGGAAAAAAAGATAGATTCAATTACGAGGGTGCATTCATTTTAAAAAATGATGTGCACAGGTAAATAATTTACAATAAAAACGCTGTAGTATTCCACAAAAAATTATGAATTGCCCATTTTGATTTCATGGTGACTTTAAGAATCTATAAAAGGGTGGGATGTTATGCCATGTTAGAATAGCAGTACTCATTCAGAGGTGATACATGTCATTGCTTTACTGCTGTCGCATAAACAATAAGGAATTGAAGTTTGATGAAGAGTGGTCATACATTTAATCAGATTAGTATTGATGCTACCGTTACAGATTATGAATGTTAAATAGAACATAATGACCTAATAAAACAACTACTGTGGCTCAACATATGACATCACATGCTTACAAAAGTTACTTAAACAAATAGAGATTTGGCTCACCAGTGCATATGAAATCTCATTACTATTGTAATCTCTGTTGGATCTGTATTTGGTTAGATTACCCACTCCTTTGCATTTCTGCCTGTTAAATGGTTGTTTAAATATTAGTGACCTCGACTGAACCCGTGCAACAGTCCCATATATCTCAGTTTTGTTATGAGAATACTGTTAACATTGTGCCAGTGGCAATTTTACTTAAAGTAGTAACTTTAAGTAAACTTAAGCACTAGTTTGACAGTACTATTGTATGCAAATCAAAAATGATAGGGTGATATGAAGGAATTCACCGACTATTGCGATATGCGATATCCTTGTTAAATAATGCGATATTCGATATGCGATACGATATTGCTTTAAGTGTGTAAAATCTATTTCTTTTTTCTCCCTCTATTTCTCACGTTTCGGTGTGTGTGTCAGACAGCAGACAGCGCGAGACTGCAAGTTGTTTTTCGCAAGTTATTGTGTTTAATAACTCTTTTTAACGTCAAGCAAGTCACATAAGTAACAGTCATGTGCTCAGTCTATTCTCTGCTATATGCGTCGACCTAAAACTTACACTTTTCACAATGTTGAAGTAGCCTATTAAAATCATTCAGATATTGCGTGCCCTTGCGATATGTACATTTGCGATATTTCGATCATTTCAATATATTGCGCAGCCCTAACTATTACCATCGCATACCTGTAGGTAATAGATAGGTGCGTAGGAAAGAGGATAAAAAAAATCCAAAAATCTCAAAAGTCCCGCACACTATCGATACTTGCAAAAGATACTTGATTTGTATATGGCTGATGAAGGTCCGAAAACGCTGCCAATTAAAACGTTTTTGATATATTTTGCAAGTATTGTTAGTGTGCGAGATTTCCTTTAACTTTTGAGGGTGATATGAAGGAAAATATATATATTTTGTCTACCAAATCATAATCATGTGGTGCTGCGTGCCAACACACAGAAATATGCAGATAGTGATACAATAATCATAAAGAGGGGACCTCTGCAAACTCTCATGACTGTCAATAACGTCAATAAGTCTTAAAATAAATATTTTTTATTAAAGACAAGGTTAGTTTATGTTGTGTGACTCCTCCAAAAATGTAATGATATTTATAAATGAAAAATGTATATACAGTATGCAAAGAATATTTTTTACTTTTTTAAAAATGTCAAATCTTTTTTTGAAAGATTATATACACTCATCTATTCAGGTAATTGTGTAGAATCAATATATTATTTGTTCTCTTATTGTTTTTATTTAGGTACAGAACAGGAACTCTCCAGCCCCAGAGAGAGACCGCTTCCCCTGCCTGATCTTCTAGCGGAAAATCAGGGCTCCTCTGAAGACTCCAGCAGCTCTACCGGTGAGGACAATCCCAGGCTGGAGGAGCAGACCATTGCAAGGGTGGCCATTCAGTTAAGGACGATCGGTGACGAGATGAATGCTGTTTTTCTTCAGGGGGTAAGGATTATGTTTGTCTAGTTGTGACAGTTTAAATATGCCACCGTTTGTGCCAAAGCTTGATTAAGTGTGATAAAGTAAACAGGCGTGTACAGGGCAGTGTCTGTTTGTTAATATGAGCGAGTGTGGCAGGGCGTGCATAAATGTAGCCTCTAGTGGGTCTTCTAGTAAATGGATCAATATGATATTCACGACCCTGTAGTGAGTGTTGTGACTGGAGTCGAGTTTCCAGTTGTGGCTGAACTTAATAACCTTCCCTCCCTCTCCCCGCTCTGGATCCCTGTTGTATCGCGTGAGGAGCTAGACTGTGAAGCGAGCAGGAATAAACAGAGGCTAATCCTCCCCCCCAGACCGAACCCACCTCCCCCTCCTTTCTTCAGACAAACACACATGACGTCACTGCCTTTCCACTCTTTTATTTACCTATTTTTAAGTGTGTGCGCCACTTTCCTAGTGTTTTAGTAAGAGTCAATTGCTTTTTTGTTTTTGGTAAGAGTCACTCGCCCCAGATTCCCACACATGCTAACACCTGCGCAGACACACGCGATGCAATAAAACCAAGTATGTCTCATTGAAGCAGCTGCCGGCACGGTCATGTGCAGAAAGTCTGCGACCTGGCGTGTAGCCTCGCTGAACTCTGATACCAGTGTGTTTTTACTGGACGAAGGCTCTGTTTACTGTGGCCGGCAGAAGAATGACAGGGACTTTCCTAAACGGAGCAGTGCAACAAAAGCTCTGCGATTGTGCAGCATGCATGCTCACAAGTACCGTTCTCTTTCACCGACCTGCGGACCACAGATCCTCCTCACACCCTCTTGAACTGTCCTCTTTGGTCCCTCCTGTAGTTTAAGCCTTCAGATGTCCAGACACTTTCGCCTAGAGGCTGTAACCATGTCTTATAATATTTTATAAAACATAAAGAAATGGAACAGCGAAGGACATTCTAGGTCTAATTCTAGTTGGAAAATAATCATTTTAAACTATTTCCAAATAATAATTGAATTCGCCTTAACATTTTCACACGTTTTTTTATTTGTATGCCTAATATTTAAAAAATGTACAACGTTTCTTGTCTTGTCACAATCAGTTAGGAATTACATGAATCACGTAAATGCATAGTTTCAATTCAAAATATTTGAGAAAAAAGTAGAGTAGTTTCTATTTACATCTTACATCTTTGTCATCGTTAAAAATAGAGAGTGCTGCATAATGGAGTTCAGCAGAGCATTGAATAATTGTAAATAAGTAGGGGGGGGGGGGGGGGGGGTGCAAGTTAGTTTAAACAGTGTAAGAATTTTAAATAATTGACCATTATAATTATTGGCATAGACTTGTCCCCCTCAATGTCTATGGTGGTTACGGCCCTGCTTAGACTCTTGCATTTCATCTTCTTATTTTTCATCTTTTTTTTAAATGAATGACAAATTCACATTTTCATAATTATTAAATAATTTTTTAATGGAAATGGAAATGTTGTTTAATGTAATTTCTATAGTACATATAATTTGTTAATAATAGTTTTATTATATTATGGAAATATATTAAAGTATTTAATTATATAAATATATATTTTACCATTTTTATATAGTATATTATTCATGGAAATTGATAAAATCTGGAGAAAAAAATATAGGAAATATAATTTGTTAATATAATTATATTAATCATGGAAATTAATAACATCTTTAAAAAGTCAGGAAAGCTTCTATATAATAAAATATTCTATTATATATAAAATATAATATTTATATATAATAATTTAATTTAGCATATTAGTTCTTAAAATATTATATAATATTAGTCATTGCCAGCTTGATTTGTCTTCAGATGGCAAAAATATTGGATATGTTCCAAAATATTGGATCTGTGCAGCGTAAATGAAGCCTAAAAGACATGCAGTTCTCTATTGTGTCATTAAAATTATTTAAGCAACTATATTGACAAGGAAAACACCCTGTTCCTTTAAATATATCTATGTTCTTTAGTACTGTTTACTTGTGTTATTACCTGGAGCAATATTTACTTAATTGACAAATGATTATATTTCAATATATTTTAATTTAATAATCGTATATAAGCATTTACATAAACATAATAGTTTATGCTGTGGTAACAAAAACGTTTTATTGTGAATAAGCATTTTTATATCGGAAATTCATCTGTCGAAAGATGTAGTAACCCTGAATGTCTCAATATTGTGTCCATATTTCCCATGTAGCACCTTTCTCTACGTTTAGCTCATTCTTTCACTGTCACTCTCGTGTTTTCCCCCTTTTACTTGATCCCCCCCATGAAGAGTTATTTTTAGCGGATGACTCATAGCAGCTGTTGACGAGCGCCTGCCTCTCCTGACTCCTCTGTGCAGACATTGTCTGTCTGGGAGAGCCTCACCCCACCTTGTGTCTGTGCGCACACACGCACACATCTGTGCTAACATAAACTTTGACACACACTCCCACTCAAACATCGTCAAAGAAGTTGAAGCAATTACCTCACAGTAGGATAGAAGAGATGGAAAAAGCTAATAATTACACAAAGCAAAAGTTTCGAAATTCTGTTTCCAAACGAGGAAGGAACTAAGGCACAGACCTCATATCGACTTTTGCCTCATACCCTTGTGACAAAAAAAGACGTTTTTATAGTATTTACAAGAAGTTATTAATAGTATTGAATGTGCACGTTGTAGTGTACTTAAAATCTCAAGTATGATGTTAATATTAATTAAATAAAAGACCATTCAAATGTATTAAAAGAGAGGGCACTTTCATTACTTAATTTGTAAGTTTTACTTTAAATTACATTTTAAATCATAAAGTTTGAATAATCACTTGCCATGCTTTTAAAGAGGTACACTAATTTTTGTGTTGAATAAGATCCTGAACCCCATGGAAAGTACTTGATTATAATTTTAACTGTTATTCAATTAATAACACTAAATTGCACAAACAAGTTTCAGTAGAAATGACATTAAAGTATATTTTAGTTTACCATAAATGCTTGTCAGTGCATGAGCATATTTCAAAGACTTTTTTATTATGAAATTACATATAAAGATGCACATAAAGCAACCATAGGCAATGTTTTTCATAATACAGTCATTTGTTATACTGGTTGTAACTCTCTTCACATCCTGATAGCAATACAAAAATTTACATATATCTTCTGTGGATGTCTCAGGACCAAAAAAAAATGTCTGTACGTTCCCATTTAGGTATATTCTTTTAAAGTATATTATAAGTATCCTTCTTAAAAGTATGCTACGTGTACTTTTTTCACAAAGGTAGGCAGGTGATTAGAGCAAAATCTGAAATCTAAGTAGGTTGACTGTTTCATTTTACAGTCCCTGAGTGCTTTGCAATGTACAAAAACAATTTTTTTGTGTGATTCTTATGTTCCCTTTCACTTTTGTATTGCCTAAAATACATGATGAGTTCATTCTCCTCTCATCTTTGTTACAGAATGCTGCCCCGCACTGGCATAACTGGAGAGGCCTGTACCGTGGGCTCGTCGCATTCGTCGCAGACACCGTCAATGCTTTCTACCAGCACGGGTTCAGATAAACAGACGGGTTACGTCACAGGAAGAGTGCAGGCGCTCTCCTGCCAACCACTTAAAGACTCTGGGACTTTTCTGCAGGATCAGATGTCATGTTTGTTTCTTAATCTGTGTTTGTTTGTTTGTTTGTTTTGTACATCTTTTTTTCATGGATTCTCATGTAGCATAGTGACTGAAGCGTGTGTCCCGGTATAGATGTCAGTAGGAGTGTGTGGCTCGCGCGCGTTTGCATACTCCTTTGCAATTAACTGCAATGCCTGCGAAGTTACATTGAGTCGGGTCGCTCTCAAGCAAACAGTGATTAGATCTACATAGCGCCTCGGGCCCAGAAGTGCTTTATGTGTCATGGGTTTTCCTCTCAGCCGCCTTACAGGAGCAATAACTGCGCTGCACTATCAGTCACCAGTGGCGCAGGGCGCGCACCCGCACACCGTTAATGGAAAACGGGCGATAGTTATCGAGATAATGGAATGCTCACATACTATATTGATGGAGCACAGTTGGATCGTGCCTTGCTAACACCCTTTTTGAACCCTTCCTTTACTAAAGCCATCAGGGACAATCAGCAGATGGTGTGCGGGTAAACCGACCCTGTTGCCCCCTACCTGAATCTACACTTCGGGACACAAATTTGCCACTTGATTCAAAGATTGGTCACCTCCAATGGAGGTACAGGAGTGAGGCTGGAAGCCTTGTGGAAAAGCCAGATCACTAGTTATCGAAATGGCTTGAGAGCAGTGTTAATATTTGTATGGATTAAACATGTACATATTTTGTGAGGAAAAAACGGACAGGATAGAATAAACAGGGAGTTTTGTTTATTATGTGTTTTGTATATTTTGATGAAATGACCTTAAAGTACTTAACATTAAGTTCCTTTTTACGGTTTCAAATTTGTTTTGTTCGGGAAACATTTTTTTTTGACCAACACTGGAAGCAGTTGTTCTAAAAAATCCAGTGGATTTCTACATACTTGCAATTTGTTTGGATTTAAATATCCGGAGTCCTGTAAAAATAAGTGAAAGTCCCCATAAAATGTACTTTTTGCTGAGAATTCTCAAATAAATATTTGAGAAGCACAAGCTAATTTATTTTGTATGTCCATCATTTGTACTTTTGATAATTCTGGCGATTTGTTTTTGACAAAATGGATTAAATAAGCATGGAGATATTCATTAGTGTTGTGTTCTATGGACCAAATATCTCTGAAGGTTGTGAGAAAGATCCATTTGTATTTTCTGCTGTAACTTATTTGTCTACTAAAATGACTAAACTGAGCCAAACTTCAATCATACTTGAACAAGTTCTCTATAGCCCTCTTCGGAAGGTAATTGTTTCTCATTGGGTTGTAAGCTATTTTCAGCATTTACATGGGTTAGTTTGTGATTTTATGACATCCGAATCCAGGGGCCAGTTGCATAAACATACACACTGTCTTAATATAATGTCTAAGATCTAGTATCACCCACTAGCAGTTAGTCAATGAGCAGTCAATCTTAGGTATTAAATTTGGCCAAATTTCAATTTATAATTTATGTAGGCCTACTGACTTTGAAAAAATGTTATGAGCAGTCTTAAAGAAAAAAAAAAGATGACTAAAATTGAGGATAATTAACTTGCAAAACTATAGCAGTTTTTGCAAACCAGCCCAAGAATGTCGGTTTTACCCGTGTAAAATTCCCCGTTTGAATACCTACTGGGGTTTTTTGTTGTTGTTGGGACAAACACAAAGAGTTTACAAGAAGTTATAGATTCAAAATTCACTGTTTAAATCATTTTTGACAACCACCGAGCACCGTACGGTAATCGTTGCAAGCGCGTTATCGACATTAAAGATGTACACTTTTATTACTGAAATGCTGGAAAGTATTTACAAGAACAAAATTTCATCCCTGCTCAACTACGGCGAGTGAGATCTGTATCTGTAAAGAGAGGAAAAGACATAAGCATCTGAAATCAGCTGTTATTATGGCAGCAAATTTAAAATATTGTACACAATTATATACATTAAAAATATAAAGAAAGCTTTATGTTTGCCTTGGGTAAAAAAAAGAGGTTGCGTTAACTTTTGCAAATTTCTACTTTTTTAAATTAACGTACATCCATCATTCTGAGACGAGACAGAAAACCATTTCAACTATAGCGTGTAAATTTTCCTATTTTAAAACAGATTCAAATAATACATAGGATATTATTTTCCTAGTATTAAATATAAATGTATTTCAAGCATGTGGCATCTAGCTGACAATCGTGCGACTAACCACGCGAGCAGCGCCTTTCCGGGTTCGTAGGAACTCGCTCCTCCTCCGTGAATAAATCGCCATCCGAGTTTTATACTATCACTGAGGTGCCATGCAAATGTATTTTTACTGACGTCCACTAGAGAAACAATGACCGTCCTAATAGAGCTTATGAATCATCGTGTCGGATCCAGGTCTGTCTGGGCCTTTTACATATATAGGCTAACACTCACTCTTAAAAAATGCTGGGTTCTGTTCTCCCAAATATGGACAAACCCAGCCATTGGGTTAAATTTTCCAATTCAATTTATAACCTTAAAGTTGGGTGTGTCCATATTTGACCCAGATTTGGGTTAAAACAAACCAGCATATTTTAAAGTGCTAGCTGTTATGGGTTTCAAGCACTTCCCTCAGAAACCACATTTGAAAAACTGTGGCCAGTCGGTGGGAAAACTCCTCTAACCACTCATTTCTGTTTGCATTGGCTTAGTAATGCCGGTACAGAGTTCTCATCATGGCATATTGTGGATCAGAGATTCCTTTCCTGTCTCATGACTTCCTGTAAAACAGTTGTGTGGTCTGGTCTTCTCGCCTTCCTGTGGCCACCTTGTGACTTCTCATCGATACACACGTGTTCTCTGATGCAGAAAGGCCTTATTTGTACTGTCAGATGTACACTAAACACGTCGGACTCATGTTCTAGCTGTGTAATGTTATCATTTGGAATTTTCGATGTACATTTTTTACAATAATTTTGTATTGTTTTGTTTTTCCTTTACCATTTTCAATAAATACGAGAATTACAAAAGTGTTTTGGTGTGTGTGTGTTTACAGGAAAAAGGATTTGACATGTTAAATACACAATTTTTTAAATCCCCATATAAAATAAGTGGTCTTCAGCACCCTTGATGCAACAATTATTATTTTAAGGCCTTTGCAATGTAACCATCAAAACAAATATGCACATTCATATATTAAATGCAAATATATGGTACTATACGCATGTTTTTATAGGCCAGGCCTAAAACACAACACTTACTTTAGTATTAATATTCAGGGTCTTGGTCTCTTTTTCCATTAAGGGATGTGCCTGCATTAAATTAACAGAACAAACCTTTTCTTATGCATGTTTCATCTGATAAAGTGTAAGACTGTTTGACTTTACTCCTGCTGAACCACGAGTCAACCATAAGTCTTATCTGAACAAGTTGTGATAGATTGGGTGTGCTCAGAACATTTCCCATGCAGGCCCATTCAGGCGTCACCAGTGTTCCTAAAAGAGTTGTTGATCATTTGAGGCTGTTCTTTATGTCACATGGTTATGCATTTCATAGCTGGAAGCAACACATCTGTTCTGAAGTAAGAACGTCTCGCCTTGGGGGTTTCTTCACATTAAGAGGAAGGTTGCTTAATTAAAATGAGGGGCTTAATGCAGAGTCCGTATTAATCCTGGTCTCTCCTCGGCTAGAGAAAGAGCAGTGGATCTTAATCAGTCAGGGTTTCATTTCTCACTATATTGGCACTGGCAGTGATGTGAAGTACTTAAGGAATTGGACTTCATTATATATTTCATTATCTTGGTGAAAGTGTACTTGAGTACCATTTAAAATGAATACTTGCACTCTCAATGACATTTCCAAGAAAAAGAATACTGTTTACATGTTTAAAACAACCAATGAAATCCATTTGAGTCCATAGTCATTTGTCTTGTGAAAAAAACATTGTGTTATCACATTGTCTTTGACCCTAAAGTGATACAATTGTAACCAACTGGATCCAAGTGGCAAATGGACAACGATCTGTCAATAAACAACAATACACCAAATATAAATCTAAAATCATGACACTTTCAGGTAACCAGTGTACGGATATTGGTTTCAGTTTAATATGCGCTTAAGTCTTACATTAGGACTTTAAGAAAAATACACAGGTTGCTTTACAAAGTCATTTTAAAGTAGCAACAGATCTTTTCTTCTGTATTATGAAGTGCATTCGAGTGAAATGGATTAAAATGGATGGAGGCAGATCTGAATGTGAGCTTGAGGTTGAGTCCAGCATATGTCACTTCACTTTTTTTTTATTAAAAAGGTAAACAAAACAAATAAAAAAATAAAAATAAACATGCACTGATGAATAATCCACAATAAGATAAATAAATATGCATTCAGAAAACCAAATTTGTTTTATTCATGCTGACTTTAATAAAAATTACAATTCTTAAATAAACTTGTTTTTGCCTACTTGTATTTAAATAAAAAGTTTGAATTAATACCCAGACATTGAAAACATGTAGGCCTACATAACCGTGGCGTGGAGGCATCCTGTCTGTTGGAGGAGTTTTGCCTCTCAGTGAACTATAACAGCTGCTTTGTTGTTATTATTAGCAGTGCATTTAAAAATCTTTTCCATGCTAATTTAAACCTGCAATGATAAGAATGTTAAAAAAGTTTTGCCTATTAGTGGTACCCAGTGCTGTTTGTTTCCACTGTCGACGCTTTCCCTGAATCTAGAAAAAATGTACAGTTACTAGACTTGCTGCCACTCCCACTTAGCACCTGCTCAACCCGTCTGACCAGTCTCCTCATCTGATTCAGAATGACTCATTAAAGCACACTTTTATTATCCATTTAACTCTTTCCCCACCACCATTGACGGAATTTTCGAGAAGGTTCTGTCTGTGTGTCCCGCGGTACTACAAACCACCCCCTGGAAAGAAAGTTACACCAGACAAAGAAACGAGCGTGGATGTCATTGACTAAAACAATCTTTTGAAGTAAATGATGTTATGTTTTATGTATGAAATGTTTGTAAGACTATCTTATATTGCGTTTGAATCTCGTGAAGCATGAAATAACAGCTAATAAAACCACGGCTGTAATGTCTTGAACATTGATGGACTCGATCTACTCCCGTCTGGCTACATCGTTCCCCATCCAGACGTAGTTTTTGGCAAACAATAGATTTTCTCAGATTTTTGCTCAAAACGCTGCTTTTTAAAAAATGAAACTTACCCACATTCAAATGTTGAAATTTTTTATTTTTTTTTGTTTAAAAGCAGAGGGTCAGTTCTTTCTTTTGATATATTGCATGTTCAGATATTCATAGGGGAGAACGGGGTAATGTGAGACATCGGGTAATGTGAGACACCCCCTGTATCTAGTCAACAGAACACATTTGTGGTCATATGACCATTATGTTTTCAAGCCCCTTCAATTTCCCCTTGGCCATGAAGGAAATGACCTCATGGTGGTGTGGCAAGCATGTTTTTCCCCCCACAAAAATATGTTTTTTGCATGTAAAAGTACATTTTCTTGCTGTCAACTTAAATTAACTGTTGTGCCAAAGCAAATTGATTCAGGTAGAAAAACTTATATCACATATTATATCAACCATGTGATGATGCTAGCTGAAGATTAGCTTGAATTGCTAAGAGAGATCGTTTTTTCTAAAAATGTGGTGGTGGGGTAAAGTGAGACAAATGATCTGGGGTAAAGTGAGACATGAGGCACAAGTTAAGTTTAGTCTTAAAAATATTTCAATGTAAAATTACATTGAATATTTTGTATTTTTAATGTCATAAATATTGTAGAAAAGCCATCATGCCATGGCAATACACCAGGAAGACAACCTGGGGCACATGTTCCTAAAAGTGATGAGTTGAAGAAGCTGCCTCAACCTAAAAGGCCTGGAGGAACCACACGGAGAGAGCAACTCATCTTTCCCTGTAACCTTCAGGGAACAAATGTAGAGTAGGCCTAGTTGTAGAGTATGACAGTAGGCTGATGGGTCTAGTCCTGTGTTCTGAGTCCCAGGCCGTTCTAGCTGGTTTTGATTGTCCTTTGCTCTGACCCCCAGACTCTAGCTGGCTCTAAGGGTCCCGTATTCTGACCCCCAGATTGTGCTCTAATCTAACTGGTTCTATCGGTCATTTGAATGTTAATTAAAACATTTTGAATTATATTATGTTGTATTTGATTTTGTTCAGAGTTACTTCCAAGTGTTTAGAAAAAAAATTGGCTTATTGACCAATCCCCATGATTCTGTTACTAGTCCAACATTAGTTCTGGTCAAGCTAGCTGTCAGGATTGTGTGGAAAAGGTAAGTGGTTCACTTTAACCCCTTGATTTCTCTGGTCTGTCTCAGTTTACTCCTAAGACGGGGTAAAGTGAGACACAAGACAATCATACAATCATATTTTTACTGACTTTCATCCTGAATACATTCTGATGAATTTCCATTGCTAGGAAACATCCTGAATTAATGGGAAATGTGTCAATTTTACTGATAAATCATTTTAGCTTGCTTAGAGGAGAGTAAATGTAAAAAATGTCTCACTTTACCCCACTCTCCCCTACAACAAAATATTCTGGGGGCCTTGGGGAAAAAAAAGTGCTGGCGTTGGCTGGCAACTTTTTATAAAAATCGCTTGCGGGGAAAGAGTTTAAGGCCTGACGTCCTGATTTTGCATGTCTACGCGCAGTCGCAACATCATGATACACCTCTATTGTAAGGCAAACAAACAAACAAACAAACAAACAAGTGTGACACATTTAGCACTGTTTGTTCTATTACACAAGGCTGTGGATTCCTTAAGCAAATAAATAGTAAGCTATCTATCAATCGTACCTAAAGTTACATTACGTCGTTTTGCATTCCTCTTCACCCCTAACTGGACTGGCAGGATCATTTCCTTCTACGAAAACATACAAATCAAAACATATGAGCTCCTACTTGCCTCAGGGTTTTAAACCCTGCAGTACCAGTCCAGTAAATTACATACCTGGGCTGAGCTAATAAAATAACTTCCCACTATGAACGTCACCCAAAGAAAAGAAAAACAAAATAACAAACCCCAACACCTGACAAGTTACATCAAAATATGCCTCAGGCTTTCAGTACAATGTCAGAATGATAACAAGTGTCAAAAAAAAAAATCACCTGGCCTCATTTTATTTCGGAGTGGGAATAAGATTTTTTTGTTGTTTCATTTTCTGAAATAAATAGTTCAAGGGAGCATTTTCTGCATTCATTTTAAATTCCCTTTAAAGTGGTTTGATTAATTTTTTTGCAATTTAGCATAGAAAAGAGACCTTAGGCAACAGATTATAGGACATTATTGAAATCGATGACTGGAGAAGCACAAAACAATCCAAACCATGTTTATTTCCATTGGGCTTTTATTAATACAAAACATAGAACTCAAATAACCCTGCTGAAAAACGTGTGTGCATGAATATGTAAGAGTGTGTGGACAAAATGTTCTTGTTGCTCTTGGCATCAGTCGACGTGTGGCATAATGCTACGCAAAGGTACCGTCCAAAAGACAGATTTTAATGCCTACGGCCACTGGCAGAGGATAAAATCCATGGTGTTTGGAGCGCACACATGCATCGCCACACATCTCTCCGTGTTCTCTGGAGGCCACTTATTTGGATCCAAAGTAGTCGACCACCCCACTGCCCTTCAGGCCGTCGAAGAAGAAAAAGTTCCTGTGCGGAGCATCTCTCTGAGACAACGCCTGGCAAACACATGCAAACACATTAGATGCCGCAGACCTAGAATTCTGTAATGAACTGCTTTGATCGAATGCGTCGGACACATTGTCTGTTGTGGCGACGGAGACTGATGGGCGAGGGGCAGTGAGGAACAGAGAGCCATATGCGAATTGCAGCCTATTTCATCATGCAGGGAGATGGCGAGACAGCCTGGCTTCACTCCACCGCCATGTGGGTTCAAGGCCTGCCCAGCCACCGCCTCCGAGACCATGGCGCTCACTCCATCACCCCACACAGCCCTTATCCCCACCCTCACAAAGACCCCACCGCATCCCGGTCTGGGCTATGACATCACCCTCTAAGAGAGATATTGACGTTTAGCGTTTACTGTATTCCGTTGTGTGTAACTGAAATGGTTTTGTACTTTTACATGGCCTACACAACAGGAGATCCTCTTTCTGTCCATAATCCAGGTGTAATTATCCACTCTAGACTGACTGATTACATCACTACGCTTTGGCTTATTTAATCTTGTTCGGTTTATGGAATCATATGAGAAGATTTCAGCCGCTCTCCGCTGGATTTCATCAGTGACCGGAATATTACCTCGTCATTTCTGGCATTTACACTGTCAACAGATAAAACTTTTGGATTTAGCCCAGATTCTGATGGAGAGGGCAGCTGCCATACGCTTCTCACTGTGCCTCATCAGAAAAGTCAATTTCGCAGCTAGTAAAAGCGGATGGTTTTGTGAAGAATCAGATTGAAAGGTAATATGGTGGAGGAAAAAGCAATGTGAGAAAACACATTTTGCATTCCATGTATAAATGGAACAATCAAAACTTTAGGCAAGCATGGGGGCCCTCCCCAGATTGCTCTGGCCACTGCTCATTTTGGAAAGGAAGATGAACTAATTGAGGAGATGGTTAGGCATTCTGAAAAAGTTTTGCTCCATAGGCCTGTGCAACACAGACAGCAGGGGTGGAGGAGCATAAGGTAACAAAAATACGCCAGGCTATGATCCTGAGAGACAGAAAAGACATCAGGCGGACATTGAGGTTAGAACGGGTTGCAAGTGGTTAGTTGGCAGAAAATGGAGGGAGGTGGAGGAGCGCCAGCATCATGTTGACATTGTCGGGTTTAAATCAACAAAACATCGAGGAAGGGGAGAGCCCATTTTCTAACCTCAATATCCCTCCTTAACTCAACCAAGTTGGAAGAAGGTGTCTTGAGAGAGAAAGAGGGGATTGCGATGTCAATGGCTCACAGATGGTGCAGTGGGAGTAGGTATATATTTTGCATATATATTTAATGGATCAAAATCTCACCTTTACTATCTCTTGTCCAAGAACACCTCCGACTACAGCGCACACAGGGGCCATCTCAGAGAAACAGTAACTGTGAGAAGAAAAGCCGGGGGTTGTAGTTAACTTGAAGAGAACAGCACAAAGTACAATTCAGTTTTTATGCGTACGCATATACTCCACTTGATAGTGTGCGTGAACACAGGTGCTCGATACATGCACACTAGAACGTTTCATCTTTGTCCAGTGTCTGTTATTTCTCTCCATAAGTTATAATTGAAAAAAAATATCTTTGCTCTCATTTAAACTAAAGTTGAGCGTTTCTCTTATCCACCCTACTCACACAACATGGGCGCTTTTGTTACTTTGTAGTTGTTCAGTCTAATCCGTTTCTTTTTTGATTGTGAAACATCAGACTTATACCTTGTGAACACTGTACCACCTCTCTGAGGACGTGCTCTGTCGAACATCACGGGTTGTTTTATCGTAATTACGACATAGCATGAATGCCATGGATATGTACATGTAGATAAGTATACTTTGGGCTAAACTGAGAGGATATCGTATTAGATGTCTTTTGATGCTACATTGCCTCTCTTTTTTTAATGCCATGCCTGCCTCTGTGGCAATTTAAACTGTGTTGTTTTGAACATTATGTTGTTTAAGAAGACGCGACTAGTTAAAAATAATTTGTCTTCTAAAAATGCCTACATTCAGTTCCATTTCGTTGCACTCTGTTTACTTAAGAACCTGGTCACAGTCTGGTGAACCTGAAACCAGACTTAATTATCTTGGTCAACTAGTCGTTCACCAACTAGATTTCCACATCCTTGTTTGGTAAGAGAAAAAGTTGTTGAGGAAAATGAACGTAAACACCAAGTTTCTGGGTCAGTAAGTACCTGACAAAGGTGTTAGGGAGCAGCTCCGAGCTCAGGCCCATGGTCTCAAGAACATCATCGCGGATTTGCAAGAGCAGGTGAGAGTCTTCACCAAAGCTTTCTGGTTGAGGATCACGACCTTTATCTGTGCGAAACTTCAGAAGCACTGTTGGAGGAAGTAAGAGAAATTGAGTGGGGAAAGAGTGGGTTTTCCACATTAAAACAGGACATGAGTGGAAGAAAGATGCGTTTGAAGACTTGTGCAGCACGTGAAAAGGCATTCAGCCCCTTTAGGCTATTTTCCAAAGTATCACTTCCCCTTTTTGACTGCCCACCAACTACAACACAGAGAACCTCAGCCCACTGCATTTCCACCTGGCAGCGTAGCACACACACGTACATCAAAGAAACACACACCCACTCGTTCATGCTATCTCACTCTACATGGCACATAGATTCAATTTCAAGTTTCATAGCTGAATTTCTTTATAGAATTTTCTCCAGATTGTGAAAACAACATCTGAGAGTTTGGAAAAAAAAAAATGTATGTAATAGTCTCACCACTGGGGTGATAAAACCTCAAATAAATCAGTGAGTTAAGACAGAGGAAACGGCTCTTCCTCAAAAGCTGTTTGAACTGATGTGTGGTATTTTTGAGCACAGCAATGTATTTAAAGTCTTGCTTCAGTGCACAAATAGGAAGTGTTATTTTTTCCATAAATGTAATACTAGATGTTGAGGGAGGGGCAGAGGTGCAGTCAGAGTCTGTTATAATGATAGAGAGGTGCGGAGGTGGCATGTTTTGTTTTTGAGAGCCACTGCACATGACTGGCCATGGACAGCCTGTGATGGAAAATGAGCCAGTCTCGGTGAGGACACCAGGTGAGCACTAGAATAAAAAGAGAAATGTTGACTATAATTACACAGATCAACAGGCCCTCCCTCTGATAACGGTGTACAACAGACTGCAGGAAGAAACTGCGATGTGTTCAGTCGCCTAAGCAAACGGAAACAAAATTAACCACTTATGTCCTTGTTTGCACCTGGTATCCATCTCAGGTGATACAAGCGGTCAGCCAAATATAATATAATATAATATAATATAATATAATATAATATAATATATTATATTATAATATAGCTCCAAATGATTTCTGAAGGATCATGTGACACTGTAGCCTGGTCCTACCAGACTCTCGTACATTTCATTTGTACAGAGAGTCTGGCCACTCTCTATTGTCAAGTTTTAACTTCCTTGAAGGCGGCTACTCTGTTGAAGTATAAAAGTATTGGATCTGCCATAACCAATCGCTAACGTTTGGTCGTGAGTGATGCATGTCATCTCAAACTAGCGCACGACATCAATGTCATCGTTCTCAGACACTCCCTCTGTTCGCAGGACTGGTTAAACCTTGACCGGAGAAAACCAGAGAATGTTCCGCAATCCCAGACGGAGTACTGAAGGAAAATGAAAATTGAGTGGAAGTACGTAGGAGGGCGGAGCCAGGCTAGTGACACTGAACTAATGCTGCTGAATTCAACTTTGCAATCACAGGAATAAATTACATGTTAAAGGTCCCATGGCGTGGATTTTTTTTAAATTATTTTATCATGTTTCCTGAGGTGTACTTATATTGTTAAAGGTCCTGTTCTTCGTGATCCCATTTTTCAAACTTTAGTTAGTGTGTAATGTTGCTGTTAGAGCATAAATAATACCTGTAAAATTATAAAGCTCAAAGTTCAATGCCAAGCGAGATATTTTATTTAACAGAAGTCCCCTTTCAAAGCCTACAGCGGACTACATCTCTCTACTTCTGTCTTTAATAACGTCACTCGAACACTGAGCGCATGCATCTCTGGTAAGAGGCGTGACCTTACCGGGCAATGTGCGCTAAGCTGCCGTCGAATCACAACCTATGATCACAACACAGGAACCGCTGGCACAATCAGAACTCGTTACGTATTTTTGAAGGAGGGACTTCATAGAACAAGGAACTCATCAGCCCGTTTTTAGGACAGTGAAAACAGCGGTATACAGATAAGTAAATTGTGTGAAAAATACTGTGTTTTTTTACACGCGAAACATGAACACATGTTATATTGCACACTGTAAACAATCAAAGCTTCAAAAAATCAGGAAAAACGGGACCTTTAATATAATTTTGACATCACAAAACGTCATAATTTAGAAATAAAAGGCATTTTTTTCCTATCTTGATATTAGCCCTCTGGCTTGAATGCTCTGTTTCAAGGGGCGTGTCTTCTGTGAGACTTCAGTGAAAACGCCCACTGTTGTGATTGGCTGACATCTTTGCATTTGAAATGAGTATTAGATTATGTGGTGGAGGGGGCGTGGTTTAGTGAGGTCTGCAAGCGCTGCCAGAGAGAGAGAGAGAGAGACGGACTGGGCACTTGTAGACCAGAAAGACGAGAGCTGGAGGAAGATTGCTGAGAAAAGTTATATTGTACCGAGTTGTTGAGAGCGCTGTGAGCACAAGTTTATTTTGTTTATCTGAGCACAAGTTTATCTGAGAGTTCTGAATAAACACGAGTCCCAGTCACGCCGACCCTGTCTTCTTCCTCCTTATTCTACGAACTTTGTAACATGTGGAACCCTTCTCGAATACGTTTACTAAGTTTTTTTAACCATTACAGCTGTCAAGATGAACGAATCGTGAAAGTTTTGACTATAGCATTATTTTTAGATCTTTTCCCATCACATGAAAAGCTGCAGTGATGAGCATTGAGTACACAAGCAGTCTGTTGATCGCGTGATTGCAGTGATAACGCGCTGCAATGACGAGTTCTCTCACAAAATGCTTTCACCACAACTAACAGCAAACACGACATCGATATACAGTAAGAGCTTCGCTGTGCAGCATAACGGCGTCATTCGTTATAACGGCGGTTTGGACAAGTGCGACGTGTGATTGACAGATCCGAACATTATAAAGAGAGTGTTCTTTGATCACTCTCTGTAGTTTAACACACTTTAAATAACAGATTTGTTTCATGCTACTAACAGAAACGATGCAAAGTTGATCGTTTAGTCACTGGCTAGATTCACTGATGAATAAACAGCATTAAATGTCTGTGTGAACTTGAATGATTAGCTACACATCAGAAATCACTGATCACAGATCAGGCATTAAAGAACACTGTTACTCACTGTTTGTGGCGGTGCTGTCGAATCCATATGGTAAAAGTCTGTTTGTAAAGCCTGTGCCGACATCGCGACTGATAAACTGAATCCATTTTTCCAAATTTTCTGGGCGGGCAAAGCAGAGGAAGGGGAGGTAACCTTTCCCCGTATGATGGCATACAGGGAAGATTCCAGATTGGCTCGTCTGAGCTTTCATTTTCTCAAAGGCAGAGCAGGACACCCAGGGTTTACAACCATCAAAATTTCTAGCCACTTGGGGACCATATACAGGCTAGGGGAACTTATATTAATGTTAAAAAACCTCATAAAATGAAAATTTCATGCCATGGGACCTTTAAAATATATTCAAATAGGAAACAGTTATTTTTAAATTATAATAATATTTCACAATATTACTATAATTTTGATCAAATAAATGCAGCCTTGGTGAGCATGAGAAACTTTTAAAAATGAGAAAATCTTACTGGCCCCAAACCTTTGATCAGTAAGTAACGTATATTTATGGGTTTTTCCAAATCGTTTCTATCCAACAGTTGTCAACAGACAGACATAACCGACAGAGTATAAAACTCATTGTTTTGAGTCTGGAATGTAGTACAGACAATAAACCTGAAGATCAATAAATTGCACAATTTAGGAAGGAAATACCCATTTTCCAACCTTTTATCAGATTAATTGAATTTGAATCATATTTAAATAATCCAAAAGGTGTACCTTGCAGAAGAAAGTAGTCTACAGGAACACGCTTTAGATTGCTTTTATCTTTCTCACTAGTCCAGTCAACCTCCAGGGCTTCTTTGAGAGAGCAGAAACTGGCAGTCTACATAAAGAGAGATGGAGGGGAAAAGTTAAAGCATTAACTTAACTTTGAAAGGTCATAGACGTGATGAGTGAAAAGACATCAAATCTACCAACAAACCCACCTTTTTCACCATTGTTGTCACATTGGGGTCGACTTTTGGTTTCTTTGCCTCAGGACCGTCATTGGCCTCATTAGACCCTTTCACCACTTTGGGCTTTTCTCTGGCAAGTTTGAATAGGAACATAAGTTATTTCACATGAAAATCAAACACAAACACCTTTTTCCATCCATGTTTCCTGACTTACTCAACATAGTGATGCTCCTGGCCAAGGTCGGAGAACATGTATCCATGGTAGCCAAACACATCTCCACAGAAGACCTTAATGTTCCTGGAGGCACACAGCTGGTCCACTCGCACCATGAGGTCTTTGGAGCACCTGGTCAGACAAATCTGAACAAAATAACATGCATTAATATGTGATTGTTTTCAAAACTGTGACCTTGATGGAGCCTTAAAAGGCATCTTGCAACCAGAAACCTGGAGGAACAAAGCTTTGGCAATGACAGGCAACTGACCAGAACATTAGTACTCTTATCCAAGGTCCCACACCTCTCACACCCCCCATTTTGGGTTTGAGATAAGAATGGGGTGGCATATTAATACCCATCTGAGATACCAATGGCACGTGCCATTATGCGTTAACTGGGTGTATCTTGAAGGACAGCTGAATCGTCACTTTATCTGCTGACATGGGTTGTTTACCTTCCTTGTCAGAACAACATCTGTGACTTCATAACTTAAAGTACACCTGAAATGAACTGATTATCTAAGAAGGCCTTTTAAAAAGATGTTCAATGGTTACACAATCCACACCTGGATATCAACAACACTTCTCAGAAATACTGTTGCAATGAAGTAGTGCCCTTAGGAGTAGCACCTTCACTACTGTTCAAGTTCATCTGGGACATTATGAAACATGTGGCGAGACATTGTCTTTTGACACATTCTTCCTGTGAGCATTATGTGCCTCCAGGCAGCCAGACGAGTCCAAAGAACACATCTTTATCAAGCAGTGACCCCTAGAGGATGCAAAGAAGAAACTAATCATGCCACAGCGGAATATCAATCAGAGCTACCAGCATATGCCTCCGCTAAAGAGATGTCACTTGTCATTACATGAGGTTAATGCTGGCAAGTCTTTAATTCAGCTTAGCTGTTTTTGTGAACAGCTTCACATGGAAACCTACTATATGCAAACTAATAATAAAAAAACACTATAAAAGTATCATAAAAGCCGTCTATATGACTATATTCTAATTCGTATTAATCAACATGATAGCTTGTGAGGAACAGACTGAAAATTAAGTTTTATGGACTTCTATGCACTTTTGTATTATTTCTGAAGCTAGAAATGTCCTGTGACTATAAATGTAATTATGGAAAAGAATGAACAGTACATTATTTTCTCCTTGTGTGTTCTACAGAAAAAAAGTAAGTCATGCAGGTTTGGAACTACATGATGACATTATTATTTTCTACTTTTCCTCATCAGGTCACTGATGTTATGTATCAAAGCCCATTTACACTACATTGAAAAATAAATACTGATTTTATAAATCATAATTATGAGATTTAAAAAAATTGAATATATGGTATACTAAGCTATAATTGAGATTAATCAAAATTAAGATATTTAAATGTCCTAATTTAACTAATGCCTAATCCTGGCTTAATCTAAGCCCTGTCTGTAAAAACTGGGCCAAAAAGTCTAAATGATGGCATGCTAATCCATAATTATAAAATAAGCCAACTCTAAGTCATAATTATGAAGTAAACATTTGAAATTATGACAAGTAATAATTTAAAGACTTATAACTGACTAGAAATTGACTGTAAAAATTGACATATCATAATTTCAAGTTATCTCCTCATTGTGACTTTTTATGTCATTAATATGGATTTACCAAAGCATGATATGTTTTCTTAAGTAGCAGAAATGGGATTCCATACATTTTTATAGCTTATTTATGATTCTAAAAATAACATTATTTTACCTCAACACATGCACTAGCAATGACCTCAACTTGTTGCACAAAACATTCTAGTACTTGTTGTCTCAAATGATCGTTTCATGTATGTACAGGTCCTGATGATGAATGTGTATTGTTGGCTTCCTCGTTACTAAATGTGTAATTTCTTAGGAAATTACATGTAAAAAAACACCACACATAGACAAGAGAAGACAAAGACATACACACGCAATGTTTTTTGTGCAATTCTCGACGAAATATCAAGAGAAGCAGATGAAAGAGAATAGATGATGTTAAAAACCCCCTCCTCTTTCTGTGTCCCACCATCTCTTCCCCCTCCTCCTGAACTCTCACTAGCACTCCCAGAGGGAGAGTTCAGACAGCTCCCAGACAGAGACAAGATGAAAGACTGACTGTCTGTGCTTTGAACAAGGTTTGCATGCTGACTGCATCTTCCACAGCCATCAACAGATTCCTGATTTAAAGAAAATATGGCCTGGAACATATCATATGCTTGGAAAAGAGCACACGCCTGGAAAAGACCAAACTCAAAGTCTCAGATAAAAGTATGTGCCTAGATCTGATGTTGGCTGTTCATAGATAGGTTCATGCTGAGTTTAAGGGAAAAACAAGGCAAAAAAGTAGCTATAACCACCCTTAACAAAAATGATCAATTGTGTACAGTGACGTCTAGTGGACATGAAAGGCAAAAAGTAAAACAATCCATCATCAATGAACCTAAATCAAGTAAAAAAGACAGTTCCTGTCCATCAACCTTTCCATTGAATTATTATATTTATTATGGGATTTTTGTACAAAAGGTTATGTATTATTATTGTAATATGTGCAGTAAAGTTGCATAACAAATTTGGTCCAATGCTGTTGGTCCTATTCTATTTACAATACTATTTTGTCTCTAAAATATTTGTGTCATTTTTTTAACCTGATGACCAATAATAAAATAATAGTATAGAATACAATAAAAGATTTTTGTATCTTTTGTAGTTTTGTGTGCTTTAGGTTTCTCAAATCTGCAGACTTTTTGTTCTGGCACTCACTGCATCAAACTGGAAGAAAAAGTCATCCGGCTTGCTCTCCACGGGATCGGTGTCTGCCTTCACTTCCACCATTGGGTTGAGGAACTGAGCTCTCTCCAGAGAAGCCTGAGCCTGGTTCTGACCATCTGCATCCACAGGAATCAAGAACTGAGCACGTCTGGACTCCTCTGTCACCTGATTGATGGAAGTATCATAGAAAATACTACATAGTTATGAAGATGTTAAAGGGATAGTTCACCCAAACATGAAAACATCGTCATCATTTGATCACCCTCATGTAGTTCCAAACCTGTACGAGTTTCTTTCTTTTGTTGAACACGAAAGAAGATATTTTGAAGAAAATGGGTAACTAGACAGTTGATGGTAGCCATTGACTTCCATAGTAGTAGTTTTTTTCCTTCTATGGAAGTCAATGGATGCCGTCAATTGTTTGATTACCAACATTCTTCAAAATATCTTCTTTTGTGTTCAACAGAACAAAGAAACTTCAGGTTTGGAACAACTTGAGGCTGAGTAAGCAATGAATTTTCATTTGTTGGTGAATTATCCCTTTAAGGTGCTGTTATGAGCCTCACCATTCAATTTTATAGCATGTCTTTTCCATACAATAAAAATGTATGATGACTTCTTGTCATTCTGCCTTACATCTCCTTTTCCTTTCCACAGAAAAAAGTCAGATTTGGAAGAGTATGAGGGTGCACAAATGACGATAACAATCCCTTTAAGTCAGTCTACTTAATACCTGCTCATGGTCCAGGAGAGTCAATCCTTTGACTCCAGCCAAAATAAGGTTCTTTGCTACTTCTGCTCCAAGACCCCGGAGACCAACAAGAAGTACACGTGATCCCCTAAGTCTGAAAATGTAAAATGTTTATACACGTCATATATTATATGTTACATGGTATTGTATGTTACATGGCATGATACTTATGCACACCTAGTCCAAAAAATGTATTAGTGAGGTGGCCCTAAAACACCATTGGTATTTCAGACGAAAGGCACGAATGTGAAAGATACACAAATAATTCGTATGAAATCATGTTTAAGATTTCTGATAGAAAATTATTCTTAAACCGTCGAAATAAATGGCTTAAAATAACATGGATACGTTTTTTCCTTATGCACGTTCTCGACTTGTCCACAAACCTCTTTTGAGCATCCAGACCCCAGAGGCGAATCTGACGATCATACTGTGCAGCCTCCTCCTCGCTGATAATATTGTCTTCTTTTTCGATGGTATCAATCATTTCAAAATATTTTCGTTTTTAATAATAACTCGAAAGAAATTGTCTGAGAGGTTAGCTTGACTATTCTACACTCTGTTTGTCCACTGCCCATTCAATGGGACAGAAGTGCCGCTTAGTGATACTCGTAGGCGCGCAATGATGACGTGTGAGTTGGACAAAAGCGTCAGATTCAATGGACATGGATACATCTCTCTAAAGCTTAGAAATCCATCACATTATGTAGTGGATATATGTTTGAATTAAAAATTCTAATTAAATGATTGTGCACTGTGTACATCCCCATAGAAATGGGAAAGATTATGGTTCCCTCCATTATAAGCCATTATAATATCAAGAATGTTGTCCTTTCTGTTATAATCGTAATATACTTACATATAAATATAACATAAGTCTCTTGCAACCAGCATATGCCTCCGCTAAATAACATGCACTCATAAGTAGTATTAGAAATTGAATGAAGTTTACTTTTTATTATTTGTAAACAGCTACAATATAGTTATAGTATTAAGCAACCTTAGATAATAATAAAAATGTAACACAAATATGTTTATTGGAGTGTTCATCACTGCTCATATCATTAAATGATTGTTTCCTTGGTGCATGCTCAATATACAATACATATTTTATTGTGAAACTGTGATATTTTAATCCAAGACAATATCGTTTAATGAAGGATTTTTCAAATCAGTTTTACACCACGGTAATACTATTTCATGTGACAGAGTATCAGTATTTTTCTGGACTGTACATAATATATATTTCAGGAACTATAGGCTAATCAGAATCACTGTGTTGCTGTTTAATGGCGATTTGACTGGAGCCCCAGGCCAGTATGACTTAAAATGATTTAAATTATTGTTATTATTACAATAATTCATATAAATAATACTACCAATATATTAAACCAATATAACTTTATTAAAATGCTAAAAACAACAACAACAACAACAACAAAACACACACACTATCAAGAAACTGAAATCAATTATTTTTTCCTCTCAATAACGAAAGGATTATTCAAATGTTGTTTAGAATAATCTGGAATATAAAAAAAATCCTATTTAAATGGTCAAAAAATGTCTTCATGACCCGATCGGTCATTTCCGTGACAGACGACGTCACGTCCCATAAGTCCGCCCCTTCTCCTCGGAGAAGAAGCGTCGCCATTTTAAGTGCATGAGTTTCATTTCACATCGCAACTGTAGGACGGAGAACCTCAGGAACGTTTTCAACCTGTTTCTCTTTTAAACTGTTAGTGGGGAATTGACTACTATGAACTGAATCTCTTCCTAAAGCCAATCAACAAGTAGATCAAAGTCAAGTAACGCATAAGACAGTTGATTTTTTGCACTGAATGTAGTACGTTAGAGGAAATGGCTGTGGAAAGCATGACTGTCCATCCAAACTCCCCAACAGCCAACCACGAACACAACAGCCTTCTCACTGACGAAAGGTCGAGTAATATCATCATATTTCTATCCAACTATTGATTTGTCCTTTGCTTTTTTCCAAAAACAAAAGCACGGGCATTTGCTTTTTTTCTTTCAAAGGGATTAAAGTCGCCTTTTCTGGGAAACGTACAGAGGTAACGAAACGCCATCTTGAAACGTTAAACAGCGCAACCTGGAAGGTCATAAGCGAATCAGGAAAACAATCAGAATATGATCAAATTTACATTTTCATTCACTTTCCGAAGCTTTTTAAGTGATCGAAGACCAAGGGGCCACACTACGCCAAAACATTGCTCCAGTAACTCAATGTTTTCATCACAGATAAAGAACGGACGGACAAAAGAAAAACAAAAAACCTATAGTAAACTAGATTTTGGTTATTAATATAAAGTTCAAATCTTCATGACAAGCGCAAATTGTACGTAGTGTAAAAACCATGCCCGGTAACGCATTTAGGAATTTGTAGCTTTAACCATCGCGAGGCCCGGACAAAGCTAAAGCTAACAGTTAGCCGAGGAAGTAAAATGCAACAAAAACACGGCTAACGGAAGCTAATGAATAGCCACGGTCTAGCATGGATTATAACTTGACCGCTTCATTAACAATTCTTTCTATTCATTTAATTAGTCATCGAATACAGTACGATTCAGTTTATCTTAATGTAATATCATTATTTAAGCTAGGCAAGGTTAATTTGTCACCGTTTAGCACTTAGCATGTGTGCTAAGTGTCACGAGCTACGCACATAGATTTATTGAAACGTCACTAATAAACTGAAAGATGTTTATTCCTTTAGGTTTTGAGTATTCACATTAACGTTAAAAGTCAGTATTTAATCATATTCATACCACTTTTTTCAAATAGTAACAGTGGAGTGTACTGTTATTTTATAAAATACATTTAGTAAAGTAATTTTTTGTAAATAATAAATGTCTATTGTAAAATTTGATTTAACTTGAGAAATTTTAGTAACAGTACATTTTAATTGGAACTAACAACAAAAATTATTTGTTTACTTATTTTTAATGGCTTTTTTGTTTTGGCTTCATTATTGGGTTAAAAATGGTCCCTTTAAGCCTTCCACATCAGCTCAGTAGAAAACAAAAGATAACACTATAAATCTGTAAAATGTTCCACAACAGGTGCCCCTGGTTTAACATATTCTAGTTTTTTTTGAAAACTAGTTAGCTTTATGTGCACATGCATCCCTTATGAACCAGTACTTTGTCCAATGTCTCAGAAGCATTCAAGGTCTTTCCAAAACATGAAGCAAAACACAAAGGTTCTTAAACATATCACCATTGTCTGCAAATGCCCCAAATGCAACCTCTCACCTTCCATGAAAATCATTTATGCATAAATTAATATTTTGCACGCAGTAAGTATCTTCAGTTCATTACCAGAAATTTGAAGGCCAGTATACTTTTTTGTAGTCACATTTGTTTTGTCTTTGCATGATATTGTATCGTATTACTTTGATGCAGTGAACAAAGTTTGTTAGTACCTTTTCTTTAGTATAATTAGAGGTAGTTCTCGAGCTGTAAATCTGCCAAGATTTCCTTGCAACACTTAAAATGACTAAGCAATCATTTCCTTGGTTACTTTGGCACTCTTTCTTTTGGCAGTTGTTTTTGCAAGGTGTTAGACAAGTAAATAATACAAGTGTGGCCTGTTTTTTTTGTTTTTGGCACTTCAGCATGTTCAAATCAATAGTAAGACTGAGACTCACTCTGTTGGATAACTGCTGAAGCTTGTAGATTTTTATTTACAACATGACAAATGCTTGTGGATATTGTTTTAATAGAGACGGGTGGATTTGTAGTTAATGCATTGATAATTCATCAATTGATCAGAGGTATTGATTCATCAATACTTTAAAGACATTAAATGTTCAGAGGAGCATATGACATGAGTTTATCCTAATTTACTGCAAGGTCTTGTACACACAATCCATTAAGAAGTTTGTATCTTTATTGTAATTGTTGAAAAGCTTTGGGAAAAGCCTGAAAAATAGCTACATATTTGGAGGATTTGAAGTTCAGTAAAATAAGTTTTGTCTTCTAATATACATTTTAGAGGAATGGGTGGATTAAGGACCTTCATCCAGACTTGATTGTAAAATGATTGAGAGCATTAACATTGTCGTCACTTACTGATTGCTAATGGTTGCAAGTGATGCTTTTTTGTACTAGTTTAAGAGACTGAGATGCATTATAAGCATTATTTAGAGGTGTCAGCTGGTTTAACTTATGTTGTAATATTTATCTTTTGAATCGTATCTCACATATAGCTTTGCATTGCAGTTTGTCTGGTATCACATGCTCTTGTCAGAAGTTGCACAGCAGGGACATGTTGGTTTTATAGGCCAAAGTTGAGGGGTTAGGCGATAATGTTGTCATGGCACAATTTAAAAGTGCAGTAATTCTTCTATGTCTTATGTGGCAACTCCTTATCTTAGTTTTAAAGGGCAGCAGTCCTGGCTGAATGTAACAAGTGTTTACCAGATGTCCTGTATATACTTACATGTTAAATCTTCAACAGAGCGGCTCTGTAATGACTCTGAGTTGTTCTCAGCAGGTGACAAATGAGCAGTGAACATTTGACACCACTGGTGTGATGCTTCAAGCAACTAAATTATAGTATTGCGTCTGTAGATTGGCAGTCCTTTTGATCTCTCTTGACCTTCAGCTCTACCCTCACTGTCTAGTCTGAAAGTTTGAAGATCAAATGCTGTTAAGACATCTTAATTTGCTTAGTTATCTACACTGTAATGACATGTGAATTGTTATTAGCCAGACCAGCAGAAGTCGCCGTGTCAGAATTAAGAAAATGAAGGCCCACCTAAAAAGCAATCAATAGAGGTGATGTTCTGTTCTGCACAGCTTTAGACAACAGTAGCTTTTGTGCAACTAACCAGTTATCATAGACCAACAGTTCTTGAATGGCAGTGAGTCAAAACAAATATATTATCTGGTGTAGTTCTGTTCAGAGTTGTAATGTTCTTGCTGTGCTTTCCATGTCAAACAGGCAAGAAGATGGGGAACTGGAGGAAGGTGAGTTGGAGGACGATGGTGGAGAGGCAGAGGTGCCCAGCGGTGAGGGAGCTGATCCCCAGGACAAACCTCGCCGCAGCAAAGAACGTCATGCCAGTGAATCAGATGAAGAAAAGTCACATCGGCGCAGGAGAAAGAGAAAGAGGGAGAGAGAGCGTGAAAAAGAAAAAAGGAGGGCCAAGAAAAAGCGTAAATCTAAGCACAAGGTAAGTGTTTGTGTTGATATTGAAATTGCATTTATTTGACCAAAATGCAGTAAAAACAGTACTATTGTGAAATATTGTTACAATTTAAAATAACTTTTCTATTTTAATATATTTTAAAATATAATTTATTCCTGTGATTGCAAAGCTGATTTTTCAGCAGCCATTACTCCAGTATTCAGTGTCACATGATCCTTCAGAGATTTTATCTAAAATGCTGATTTATTGCTTAAGAAACATTTCTTATTATTATCAATGCTGAAAACAGTTGTGCTGCTTAAACTAAAAAATATTAACTGTTAATATTGTAAAAAAAAAAATTTGGTAGAAACGGTAATATATTTTTTTTCAGGATTCTTTGATGAAAAGAAAGTTAAAAAGAGAGCAGCATTTATTTAAAAGAGAAATCTTTTGTGACATTTGTTGGAAATCTCAGAAGCCAAGACCAGGAGACTTGGATGTATCTTCAGCAGGATTCTTTATTGAGAACACGTGCTTTCGGTAGCTGCAGTCCATCAAGTCTGACTAAAGCCGTGTTTCCACCCCAGGAACTTTCCACAGGAACTAGGGACTTTGGGGTGGTGCTCTGTGTGTTTCGACCGCAGGAATCAGGGTCTAAATGAAGTTTCGGGTAAATATTTCCCCCTACGAAAGTCCCTGCTCGCGAGGTAGTACTTTTTCAAAGTTCAGGAACTTTCGGGGGCGGGACTGGGCACTGAACATGCTGATTGGTTGAGCTCACGTAGCATTTTATTTCCACCGCCTAGTCTTTTGCGAGGTGCGTTCTGCGTTCAGTAAATGTTTGGTGTACTACAATGGAGTTCAATAAAAAATACGACCGCTGGACCGACAACAAGGTTTATTGAGCATATGATATATATATATATATATATATGTGATACATCAATGTCCATAATAGCTGATAACATGTTGTCTTATTTTAAATCTAGCTCGACAAGCTTTCAGAATACGCTTTAGTTTCAGTGCTTGTCTCTTTTCCGCTGTTTTGTAATGACCTCTTTAGTAAACCAATACGTAACCAACAAAAGCAGCACAGCTTGAATCTCCTCTATACTTGTTAATGTTGCAGACAATGTCGCACAAAAATGATTACTGTCCGTCGCTGACTGGGAGGAGCAGTTGCGCGCAGTCCTACGCCACCGGACTATTTGCCTAATCTTCACGGTACTTTAGACTGCAGTGGAAACGCAGACAGTAGCAGGTCTGAGAGAAAAAAAAGTTCCTGGTACAAATAGTTCTGCGTAATTTCAGTGGAAACGGGGCTTATGGGAGCTGTACATGGTATTTTATAGGCATTCAGTGGGTAGTCCTTAAAGGTGTTGACCTTAAACACAGCCTTAGGAGTGACCACTAAACAAAAGCATCAAAAGACAATACAGGCAATTACCCTGTTAAGACAACAGTACCCTAAATCAGTGGTTCTAAACCTTTTTTCAGTGATGTACCACCTGTGAAATATTTTTTCAGCCAAGTACCCCCCAGCCAGCGCAAAGCATTTTTGTTTGAAAAACAAAGACTTAAAACGGAGCACTGTGCCATTAGTGTCTGATGTATTAAACTTTGGAACAGATAAACACATACACAATTCAAACATTTGAAAAAAAGAAACTATTTCAAACATTTTAAATGATGATAATCCATGACTAAATTTATTGCAAATATTTCTCATCACTAAAATGTAGTGATTCAAACTAATGTAGTGAAAACGAGATGGTGGTCCAGTGGGTTAAACCATGGAACTGACATGCAGAAGGTTGCTGGTATGATCCCAGCGGTCACCACCAGTGTGTCCTTGAACAAGGCACTTACTCCATGTTGCTCCGGGGGGGTTGTCCCTGTAATAAGGGCAATGTAAGTCGCTTTGTATAAATGTATCTGCCAAATGCGTAAATGTAATGAAAACAGTGACCATATTTCTGAAATGGAAACTGGGGACAATAAATGTGTTAATGTTTTTGTTGTTGTTGTGGAGTCCCTATATTATTATTAACATTAACAATTATTATGATTTAGTTTGATTATTAGGATTTTTGGTCTGGATTTAATACAATTAAAACCAAAAAAACAATGGAAACCATTGTAAATAAGCAGTTCAAAACAATATTGTAACATGACTTAACAAAAACACATTACAAAAATAAAACATAAATATGATAATTAAAACTATTCAACAAATATTGTTAACATTTTATAATTGTATTTAAGTGTATACTATATAAATTACCTTTTTTATTTAAAAAGTTTGTTACGTTTATGCTTGAAAATAATTCTTACTATCCTTAATTGGTCTTGTTATTTTGCATTTTAGGCTTATTTTAAGCAGAAAGTATATGTATTCTGCACATGTATTGGTTGCAAGTGTAATTAAAACATTTTTTTTTTTTATTAAGTTATAGTTCAGATGTGTGGTAATCACTGCGTTGTGATTGCGAAACTTTTGGGGACAAAACAATCCTGCACCTTGTAGAGGTTCTGTTATAAAGCACATACAAAATATTACTTTAAATTAAAAACAAATAGTTAGTATGTTACTTCCTTGAAAGCGATAACAATGTTTCTTTTGATATTTGACACACTCTGCTCTCGGTTACGTTCTTCATGAAGTAGTAGCGGCGCGTGAGCAACCAAGTAGAGTCAGCGTAGCTCACAGCGCCATCTGCTGGTGAAAATAATCACTACACGATTGCTCCTAAAACCAGCAGCTGCTTACATTTCCGGGGACAACTCCAGTTGGAGACGGAACATTAAAAACCGGGACTGTCCCCGGGAAATGGTCACCCTATCGTTGATCCAAGTGATTGACAGGTGATGCCAGGCAGCATATGACAGGTTGGGTCAAACCATTCTGGTATGGGGGAGACTCTGGGTTTTTAGGATAATGAAATTGAATAGCCTACTGAATATAAATTTCATTTTATGAACTTATATTTTCCTGAAATATTTATTAAATACTTATTTTTAAAGGATTTTTGCATGGATGCTACTTTTTAAATATATGTAGGCTATATTTTAAAATCTCACGTACCCCCTGGAGTGCCTTCACATAGCCCCAGGGGTACGTGTACCCCCATTTAAGAACCATTGCCCTAAATGACCTGGTCACGAGAACTAAGATTATGTAAACATTCACACATAGTTTGACTCTCTGTAGGAAGATCAAACACTGAAAAAAAACCCTCACTGGAATCTATATTGAATCTAATCAGTAAATTGATGCCATCATGATGCCACTTTGAATGCCCAATACAGTGTAGTTCACTGTAGTTTTTTATGTGATGTTATATCAGGTTGTAGGATCATCAGATCTTAAACAGATTCTTAAATTTGTAATCCCTTACATTATACATGTCTTTTATTGTCATATTTGATCAATTGAATGTGTCCTTGCTGAATATATTGTTTTTTTAATCCTACTGACCACAAACATTTGACCAGTAGTCTATATCATCTGTATCATCTTATCAAATGTATTTGTGTGTAATTCAGCGTCACGCATCCTCCAGTGATGACCACTCAGACTACAGTGATGACTCCGATTACAGTCCCAGTGAAAAGAGGAAGTACAGGGAATACAGCCCTCAGTATCCTCCCACTGTGAGTAGAACATCATTTTGGTTCTCTTTATAATAACATTTATATTAGTAAAACATTTATATTTGATTTATTTAAAGTAACACTCATAACACAACTAGATTAGACTGGCCTGCCAACCAGATAAGGTTTTAATCCTAGTCTATATTTTGTAGTCTCAAGGAGGTTACCCTCCTGCTTCCTCTGGTCATGGAGGTCCCATGCCAAAGAAAGGCAGCTATATGAAGATGGACAAGCAGGGCTATGGTGGATATGATGACTATGAGGAGGAAACATATGAAGGTGAAGAGGAGGAGGACATGGGTGATGATGACTATGATGATTTCACCAAGGAATTAAACCAGTACCGTAAAGCCAAAGAGGTTGGAGGTGGTCCACGTGGCAGAGGTGAATGTTAGATTAAAAATAAGATAAATTAGCTTGAATGGTTTTGGCTGAATGCAGATCAACAGAAGTAGGGTTGCAACTAATGATTATTTTTATAATAATAATCAAACGTACAAACAAACGTGTCAGCTGAGTGCTTTGAAAACATACATAGTCAATATACCTTACAAAAATGAACCATGGTTTTACAATGAATAAAACAAACAAAAGATTATAATAGTAATAATAAATAAATCAATAAAACAGGGTTATTGTAGTTATTCCATGGTAACCATAAATTAACCATAGTTTTGCTTCAATCCATAGTTTAAATATGGTATTTGTGTGGTTATACAAATGGTAATCAGTGCGCCAAAAATTTGGTTTTTACTATCTAATAGAACCATGTTTAATTTTCTTAAGTGTATATCTGTGCTATAAATTATGTGCAAAAAAAGTTACTATGCAAAAGGACAGTTTAAATCCCTACTACGTTAAAATTATATTAAACAAAAACACAAACTCAGTGTTACCAGATAAGAGGAATGTTCTGCAGGAACAAACACATTCGCTATGGACACAGTAACTTTTTGTCATTACTTAATCCTGTTGAAACGTCTTACATTTATACTCAATTACACGTTGTTATCCCTCTACAGTTACTACTCTCATAAAATACGTGAAATATATCTACAAACCTAAATTTAGCGTCCAACAGCAGATATTTTAGCTAAATGAACAGCTAAATGATGACTCTGATTGTTCGAATATTGCACTTTAATAATTATTTAATCAACACATCATCCTCAATAAACCTGTCTCCGGCGTGTTGCCTCTGATCTTTCGAATATTCCAATCTATTATGACCTCTGACCTGTAAAGTTGCCAGAATAATTATCACACGCTGTTTGTTAATTGGCCAGAGGAGAACTGGCACCCTGACTGAGCCTGGTTTCTCCCAAGGTTTATTTTTCTCCATTAGGACACCTGATGGGGTTTTGATTTCCTTGCCACTGTTGCCTCTGGCTTGGCTTGCTCAGTTGGGGCCACTAAATGTTTCTAATTTTTTTCAACTAAATATCCAAATAAATCTAATTATTAAACCAAATTAACCATATAAACTAAATTACTGATCTAATTACTGATCTAAAGCCCACACTGTCACTGTATGATAATTGAAATGAACTGATGACATCACCGTTTTCTCCGGAATGGCTATACGGCTGAATAAAATTCTGTTGCATTATTTTGCTGTTTAACACTGTAAAGCTGCTTTGAAACAATCTGCATTGTTAAAAGCGCTATATAAATAAAGTTGACTTTACTTGACTAAATGAATGTTTTTGCGCTGAATATCAATTGTCTCCCTCTGGAATGCACTCTGTCTGTTTGACGCGTATACGCGTGCCCATCACACTTTAAGTTTGAAGCTGAGTTTTTCGCTGAGGAGACACATCTGTCAAAGCGCATGACAGGGTATGTTAAATGCTAATGCATTCGCTTGAAGCTTAAAATAAAGAATTCTCATGTTTGGGGTGCTTGGATCATGTACCTTTCCTGCAGCAGCTCGCTCTGTTTCCTTCACTATTTTTAGATGCATTTTGTCCATAGAAATGCGTTATTCGGTGCTGTAATTTGGCATGACTGGTGGATGTTGGTGGCAGACCCGATTAATCGATAATGAGAATCGTTGTTGATGATTTTCATTATCGATTATTATTGATTTTATCGACTAGTTGTCGCAGCCCTAAACAGAAGTGCTATATATTATCTCTAATAATGAGCAGGTAGACGTGCACTTTCAGTGTCATAAGTATGACAAGTATCACATGTTCAGTGCCTGCATACTTCATTTCTTTGGCTCAGAGAAGTGTGTGATTCACACCAGTGTGTGTCAGTGTCTGTGTGATTACATCTGCTGAGCCTTATTGCTTTCACACAGGTGGTAAAAACCGCATGAAGAACCAGAGAGGTCGAGGCAGAGGAGGAATGAGGGGACGTGGTGGGAGAGGAGGAAGCAGAGGGAGAGGACGGGGCAAAATGGGAGGAGAGAATGATGATGGTGATGGCATATATGGAGAAGAGATGGAGGTGGGTCTTAGTTCACATGTTCTTTAGCACTAAACCCAGCTTATACAGCATATCCAGTGTTCTTATAGTCATGGAAATATAAGGGAATTTTAATGTTGTGGTTTCCAGGCCTATAAAAAGACAATTAACACAATCTGGAAAAAAACAAAATTTCTATATCAAATGTCATTATTACTATGCAAGCTATACCGGTACACATTAAATCAGTCAGTTTGTCTTTTAATTCCCTAAAGCATGCATGTTTTCTTTGACAGTATGGAGATGATGACTATGAGAACATGGGAGACGATGACTATGATGACTATTCAAAAGAACTAAACCAGTACAGGAAATCGAAGGACAGAGGGCGGGGTGAGTTCTGCTTGATTAATAGATTGAGGTAAGCATTATTTATGTTTGAATGTTTGTCATTTCTCACCTTATTTTTGTTTTCTATAGGTGGAAAAGGTGGACGAGGTCGCGGGAGAGGGAAAGGTGGTCGCGGAATGAACCGAGGCAGAGGGAGAAATCGAGGGAGGGGCCGTGGAGGAGACCAAGGTCCTGATGAAGATAACAACGGAGAAATGGACATGGGGGTAAGACAGTTCTTCAGATTATCAGCTTGGTTCATATTTAAGCAGCGGAATATAAATTAGCATCTGAATTGTTTGTTCTCTGACTGCTTTAGGATGGATCTGGAGGCCCAAGGAGACATGAGCAGGAGAAACATGGGCCAGAAAAGAAGGGCAAAGCCATCTGTAAATACTATATTGAGGGCCGCTGTACTTGGGTAAGCACAGTAATCCAAATTTGGAAGATGTTGCAGATAAAATTGGTTGAAACAATTTACATGTGCCTGTTATTTCTGAGTATTAAAAAAAGTATTGTAAGTTTAAATAAACGTCTGACTAATAAGATGATGTAAAATCAAATATGATTTGTTAACAACAATATTTCTGTACTAATGCTGTCAATTTATCATCAGGGTGACCACTGTAACTTCAGCCATGACATTGAGCTGCCTAAGAAGAAAGAACTCTGCAAGTTTTACATCACTGGCTTCTGTGCACGAGCAGAGAACTGTCCCTACATGCATGATATCCTTTGGTCATTTTGCTTGCTGTTTTTGTCATATAAGCTCTTATTATCTATATATTTATTTATATCTATTTAAAAATAAGTGTTTCCACACGTGTCAAAATAACTCCTTGACTCCACTGCACGTGATTTCCCTTGCAAATTGTTCCATACCACAGGGAACTGTGTGAATGGTGAGGAGTGCATGTTCTCTCATGAGTCCCTAACAGAAGATACTCAAGAGCTGCTGGATAAGGTAGTCATTGCAGATATTTTAAATGTAGTTGTAGCGTTGTTGTTTCTGTTCACCCTGACTAACATCACATGTTTTTTTTCCGATGAAGATGTTGGCAGAGGATGCAGAAGCTGGTGCAGAAGATGAGAAAGAGGTTGAGGAACTGAAAAAGCAAGGCATTAACCCTCTTCCAAAACCACCCCCTGGTGTTGGTCTTCTCCCAACTCCACCAAGACCTTCTCCAGGGGATTCTTCCACGCCTATGGAATTTGGAATGCCTGTTGCCCCTCATGGTAATATGCCTCCAAGTGGTCCACCAGCTCCAGGCCCTGGTGCTGGCCCAGGTCCTGGTCCTGGAGTTGGGCCCTGCCCAGGCCCTCCTCCTCCCTGCCCAGATGGAGGCACCTTCCAAGGGCCACTAAACCCCAATGGTCCTCCTCCACCACCTATGGGTCCACCACCTGCTTGTGGAGGAAATGCTGGGAAGAAGATTCCCTCCTTGTTTGAGATTGTGGTGAAGCCTACAGGACAGCTAGCACAAAAACTGGGTGTCAGGTTAGCTATCTTTTTCTTTCTATCAAGTCATTTTGGTTTTCTTACTAGCCACATACAGAATCTACTGACACAGATGCACTCTTTTACAGAGGACCAGGTCCTGGCAATGCTGCTGCAGGTGCTGCAGGACCTCAGGGCCCTCCTTCAGGTCCCCCAGGTGCACCTCCGCCTCGCTTTCCTGGTGCCCCGCCACCAGGACACATGGTTCCAGGCGGTCCTCATGATATGCCTCCTATGTGCCCATCTAACATGAATCAAGGCCCTCCATCAGGTCCGCCAATGATGCAGAATTTTGGCCAGGGAGAAGGGCCACCAAACCCGGGCATGATGCCTCCAGGTGGTGGATCATCTGGTAACAACTTCTATGATAACTTCTACCACCAACAGCAGCAAGGCATGTCAATAGATGGAGGTGGAAGAGATGGTGAGTTCATATTGTATTGTAACTAGAGTTGTTCCGATTCTAATACTAATAAATATCACCAATACCACAACAAATTCTGGCATCGGTATCGGCGAGTACTTGAACCCATGTATCGATCCTATACCATTTTCTTAAACAAGACCTAGTTATGACCACAAGCTTTGAGCCACTGCGCGGTTCTTCGGTGCTCAGAATGCATTGCAAACACAGGAAGTTGTGCTGTGTTGCCACAAGCAACCACTGTTTAGGGCAGCAAAGAAGAAATGAAAACGCGTTAACAGCCGCTGTTAAGTAGTATTTAGTCTCTGTGTGGATGGCGGGCGGGCGCCCACGCACACACATATGCGTGTGACACTCGCTCGCTGTCTTTGTAATCTCTGCCGTGTGTCAGTATCAAGCGGTAACCTCCCCTAGTTCGGGGGAAAAGTTCTGTTTAAATTTTTTTAAATTGACAGAATATATTAGGCTGCTGTTGTACAGTTGATTTAGCTACAACTCTATGTAATAATAATACATCTTTACTACTACTAATAATAATGCCTAGATGGTTGATTATTTTTCACTTGTTGTAAAGAGATTATTTTCTGATTAATATATATATATATATATACAGTGAGGAAAATAAGTATTTGAACACCCTGCTATTTTGCAAGTTCTCCCACTTGGAAATCATGGATGGGTCTGAAATTGTCATCGTAGGTGCATGTCCACTGTGAGAGACATAATCTAAAAAAAATCCAGAAATCACAATATATGATTTTTTTAACTATTTATTTGTATGATACAGCTGCAAATAAGTATTTGAACACCTGTCTATCAGCTAGAATTCTGACCCTCAAAGACCTGTTAGTCTGCCTTTAAAATGTCCACCTCCATTCCATTTATTATCCTAAATTAGATGCACCTGTTTGAGATCGTTAGCTGCATAAAGACACCTGTCCACCCCATACAATCAGTAAGAATCCAACTACTAACATGGCCAAGACCAAAGAGCTGTCCAAAGACACTAGTGACAAAATTGTACACCTCCACAAGGCTGGAAAGGGCTACGGGGAAATTGCCAAGCAGCTTGGTGAAAAAAGGTCCACTGTTGGAGCAATCATTAGAAAATAGAAGAAGCTAAACATGACTGTCAATCTCCCTCGGACTGGGGCTCCATGCAAGATCTCACCTCGTGGGGTCTCAATGATCCTAAGAAAGGTGAGAAATCAGCCCAGAACTACACGGGAGGAGCTGGACAATGACCTGAAAAGAGCTGGGACCACCGTTTCCAAGGTTACTGTTGGTAATACACTAAGACGTCATGGTTTGAAATCATGCATGGCACGGAAGGTTCCCCTGCTTAAACCAGCACATGTCAAGGCCCGTCTTAAGTTTGCCAATGACCATTTGGATGATCCAGAGGAGTCATGGGAGAAAGTCATGTGGTCAGATGAGACCAAAACAGAACTTTTTGGTCATAATTCCACTAAACGTGTTTGGAGGAAGAAGAATGATGAGTACCATCCCCAGAACACCATCCCTACTGTGAAGCATGGGGGTGGTAGCATCATGCTTTGGGGGTGTTTTTCTGCACATGGGACAGGGCGACTGCACTGTATTAAGGAGAGGATGACCGGGGCCATGTATTGCGAGATTTTGGGGAACAACCTCTTTCCCTCAGTTAGAGCATTGAAGATGGGTCGAGGCTGGGTCTTCCAACATGACAATGACCCGAAGCACACAGCCCGGATAACCAAGGAGTGGCTCTGTAAGAAGCTTATCAAGGTTCTGGTGTGGCCTAGCCAGTCTCCAGACCTAAACCCAATAGAGAATCTTTGGAGGGAGCTCAAACTCTGTGTTTCTCAGCGACAGGCCAGAAACCTGACTGGTCTAGAGAAGATCTGTGTGGAGGAGTGGGCCAAAATCCCTCCTGCGGTGTGTGCAAACCTGGTGAAAAACTACAGGAAACGTTTGACCTCTGTAATTGCAAACAAAGGCTACTGTACCAAATATTAACATTGATTTTCTCAGGTGTTCAAATACTTATTTGCAGCTGTATCATACAAATAAATAGTTAAAAAATCATACATTGTGATTTCTGGATTTTATTTTTAGATTATGTCTCTCACAGTGGACATGCACCTACGATGACAATTTCAGACCCCTCCATGATTTCCAAGTGGGAGAACTTGCAAAATAGCAGGGTGTTCAAATACTTATTTTCCTCACTATATATATATATATATATATATATATATATATATATATATATATATATATATATATATATATAAAATCCTACATTTATTTGTTGCACTGTTTTTTATACAGTTATATTGTAAAACTAAAACACCTTTTTCAGTTTGCAGTGTTAGATTTGTGGCTGCATTTGAAGTTCTTGGGTGGTAAAACACATTCTTTCGAAGGCTTGATTGGGTTTGTGGGGTACACTGTAACACGTGTTCATGCTTTGTTTTTAAAAAAATTGCATTATTTTTCATATATTTTACCTTTATTCTACACTGCTCTGTCCCTCCTTGTAAAAACGGTCTGATGGTTTCCGGGTTGTATGAAGCCAGTCCCTCAAAAATACGAAATTGGCTCAGATTGGTTAGCTGGCCCAGTGTGTTGTGATTCGCTAACCACCTAGTGCACATTTGTCGGAAACGTCACGCCCCTTACCTTTACCGGTAGACTGTGCTTTGGGTAGTATTAGAAATAATGGCGTCAATAAAACCATACCCATTTGAGCCCGAATCAGACCCAGACAATTTTAGTGAAGGGGATCAAGCAGAACCTGTTCAGTCCTCAAGAGTAAAGACTGCGGGTCTTTAGTGATCGCTAATGAATGGCACTGTTACTTTAGTATTTTTAGAACGATTATAGCCAAATATCTGTCGCAAGAACTAGTAACCCAAAACAAACACTAAACATTGGCTTTACTAGTAGCCAAATCAAACACAGAACCATGTTTAGCATGCCTGTAGATAAACAATACATAAAAGCTCTAATCAAAGAATAATTTACACTAATGCCAAGTTCGCTGTTGAGATTTAAAAAAAAAAGTTTGTTACGTTAGGTGTTTGTCAGATAACGTTAAGTATGAATGAGCATTTATCAAACTGGTTTGCAGAGCATTGTCATCTGTTTACTTCCTTGCTACAACGTACAATTAGCAATACAAACTATTAAAGGAAAACACATCGACGAAAAATAAATCATACTTACAGGTTGTGGCCCGTAAACAGCTTCTGTTTTTAAATCCATCTTTCTGGACAAGCCGTTGTGCAAATCCTTCATTGAACTCGCGAAGATTGTTGAAGCTTTCCTCCATGAAATGTGCAGCGGGAGCCGCGTGTGCCCATTGTGCATTCACACACTGGCAGTGTTTGTCTCGCGCAGCTGAACCGCGGCTTGTGTATTGCAAATACAGACGAATATTGTCCATTATGTCACATTTACCGGTCTTCTCCTCCGACTCCTGTCTGTCTCGTACTTTGATGGGCAGCATATATCTGCTACAAATGCGACCTGTTCCCCTCTGTCTCATACACATGTTGTATGTTGTTAAACGCACTGCAACGCACCCCCGTCCCTAGGAAGGCTGAACAAAGTGGACCTGCAATCCGGATGAAAATAACAGCGTTTCAATGGCATTGCGGCAACAACACTCCAGCCTACTAACTATACCACAATAACGCTTGCCTGCAGCGATACAAAATGCCCCCCCTTATTTAATATTCTCGGAGGAGGGGTTTATGTAAATATTGGGGTTGGTGATGTCAGAGACCCTGGAGGAATGTCTAGTAGTGCCTACCGGCCGTTTGCTGTAGTCCTTAGAAATTGATTTCTTTAAAAGCAAATATCTCCCTTTGCTTTAAACTTTGAACGTTGTAACTTTGCAGATGTTGTTTATGCTCAAACAGCAACATTACACACTAGCTAAAGTTAGAAAAGTGATATTGTGGTTTACCACCCCTTTAAGAAAAATAAATAATATTACTGTCAAATGCATGTCAGATAATAAAAATACTGTAAGTTCACCATGTATTTGTTCATGTTTTATTAAGGGATAAGTCTGATAATTCTAGCAATTCATACAGGGTTAGTAGTATATACAGATACACACCCAGGTATCGGATCAGTATTCGGTATCGGCCGATACCCTGAGCCCAGGTATCGGAATCGGTATAGGGAAGGGAAAAAAGGTATCGGAACATCTCTAATTGTAAATTTGGTTTTGTAAATTTGGAGCATGCAAAAGCAATATGCATAAGGCAGTTGTATTTAAGCATTTGTTAGATGCTTTTATCCAAATTTATTTTAAATTTGATCACTATATGCATTCCCTGAGAGTCAAACCAATGACCTTGTTATTGCTAGCACCATGCTCTACCAGTTGAGCGACTGTGAGCTGCTTTATTGTGCTACTCTGCTCTATTTCTGGAACATTAGTATTCAGCCTCATTCTTTGCCTCCCGTACAGGTGACAGCTTTCAAGGAGTAGGTGGTGGAAACTTCAATGATCAGCCACCTGGGAACCAGAACTCTGGAAGTGTAGAGGGTGCACCTAATGCAGGTCCTACTAACCAGCCTGGGATGGCAGTGCCAGATTTCCTGCCCCCAGCACAGCGTGTGCTGTTTATGAGACTCCAGCAGAAACAGCAAGAAGATGAGGAGAGAGCCAAGAGGCTGGCTGAAGGAGGAGGAACTGAGAGGGAGAATGAAGGTACCACTGCACAACTTCATTACTTGCGCTGGCAATATTCAATACAATATTATATAACATATTTTCTGTTTAAACAACATGCGTAGCTTTTATACAGGAATGTTCCCTTTTTACCCAAGTACCTTACAAGGAAGATTTTTTATTATTATAATATTTTTGTCATACAAATAGCTGAGGTTTTCAAAGTGCTTACTTCAAATATATATGTTGCCAAGGCTATTTCTGGGAAGGAAACTTCTCAAGGACTCTGCGCCGAGCTTGACCCAGCCCAGGACTTCATAATACTGTAAACATCCTCTGGCCTGGGGTTGCGCAATCTTACCACAAAAATGTCTTGTCCCTCCACTAGATGGTGCTTTATTGCACTAACAGAGGCTGATGTTTTCAGATGAGACTTCCAGCAAAGGAAAATCAGATTCAGGGCTTGAAACTTTGTTACTTTAGGCACTGGTGCTTCCAACTTTAAAAAGTTATGTGATAGAAAGGTGGACTGGTCGCTGTTTCACAGCAGGCACATACTGTGCAGTAATTAGCAAACATTTTGTAGAGAAATGAAAACAGGTCGCACCTCAACAACTATTTGTATATTTTGAGGTCGCACAGATTAAATTTCGTGAGCATTTGCGACCAAAGTCGTCGCAATTTCAAGCCTTGAGCTCTAAATCTGTGCACTTTCTTTTACTTACAGGAGATTCAGCAAACTGGTATTCCAGTGAAGATGAGGATGGTGGTGGCAGTGTCACTTCCATTCTCAAAACCTTGCGCCAACAAACCCAGACCCAAGGCCCTGCCAAGCAGGATGGAGCTCCCAGTGACCCTCGTCTACAAAAGTCTCAGCCCACAATGGCACCCAGCCGACCAGCAGACCCGCGGCTGGCACGAGACCCACGTTTATCCCGGAACACAGACTCTCAGGCACCCGAGGCCAGTGCTTCATCCTCCCTATCTCCTACACCTTCAGACCCCCGACTTGCCCGGCATGTAGCCGCCCATGCCCCTAAACCTGAGCCTCCACTTGTGTATAAACCCCCTCCATTGACTGCCCCAGCTAGTAATGAGGAAGAAGAAGGTGAGAGGATGCTGAGGGACAAGCCTGTGCCCATCCCTCTCGATCCTTTAATGGGCATGGCTTTGCGTGATCCCCGCTCCCAACTACAGCAGTTCAGCCACATCAAAAAGGATGTAGTCCTGAACAAGCCTTCATTTTCTAAGGCGGTGCTTTGGAGTCCTGAAGACCTCATCCCTATCCCCATTCCCAAACAAGACTTGCTCCCACTGCCCCCTGGCATCCCTCCAGTTACCGCCATGGATCCTCGTCTGTCTCGCACCCAGCCCCAGCACCAGCATCACTCCACGTCTCTTCCTCCTACTGCTCCTCCTGCTGAACAATCGAATCAATCCTCCTCTTCCCTTCCAGACTTTGAGCTACTCTCCCGCATCCTCAAAACTGTCAACGCCACTTCATCCAGCCCCACTCAAGGTGCTTCTACAGGAATCTCTTCACCTCCGTCCATCTCTGCCGAGAAGCCTGTTGACCCTCGCATGGCACGAAAAACCCCTGCTGACCCCCGACTCCAGCCTCAGAAATCTGCCCTTAAGTCCACCTCGGAGCCACCTGCTCCTCAAAGATCTCCTCCAGCTGCCTCCTTATCTCCACCTTCCTCCAGCCCCACCATCGCGCCCTATGACCCTCGGCTGCTATCGGCAGGGGGGTCGGTTAGAGGGGTGGGATCTGGCGGTGGAGGTAGTAGTGGTGGTGGCAGCAGCAGCAGCAGCGTGCTGAGTGGCATCAGTCTGTACGATCCTCGGACTCAGGGCTCAGACAAGGCAGAGGGTTCAGGGGCAACTAGAAACACTAGCCCTCCCCCTGAACCAAAGTCAAGCGAAAGTACAGCAGCCTCAGCCAAGCCCAAATCTAAAGAGCCACTGTTTGTGCGCAAGTCTGCACTGGACCAGCCGGAACCAGAGAAGAGCTCGGCGGAGCAGACTACGGATCGCTACAACAGCTACAATCGCCCTCGACCCAAACCTTCACCTTCGCCCAATGCAGGGACTGCCGCAGGGGCCCCTGCTACAGGTGGTCCATCCGCAGCTGGTCAGGGCCCTGCTGGTTCTGCAGAGCAGCCAGCAGGGGTCCACAACCTCCCTGTATCCACACTGTTCACCATGGTAAAGCAGGTCAACAAACCAAGCGGCACTGGCAGCCCGTTTGGTGGCAATAGCCCCGCCCAGCCTGACACGGCTGAACAGGACAATGCCTCTCTAAAGGACGTTTTCAAAGGCTTTGACCCCACAGCATCACCGTTTTGCCAGTGAGCTACTGTGCTGTTGTGAGCTGCTTTAGGACTTTTAGATGTGCAGATTCACCTGATACCTGATATATAAAGATATTCACCCCTGCCAGGTTACACACCACAGTATTCACATATACATTTCTATTGGACGGTTGGGATTGGAAGGGATTAAGTCTGTGCTAGTGAGGGAAGATGAAAACTAAATGTCTATTTTAAAAACCAAATAAGAAACGTTTAAATAAATGTTCATTTTAAGGACCTCTATGGGTGTGTACATCAAGAGACACTGAATTACATTAATTTTGGCATTGCAAAAGACTAACATTTTCCTCAGCCTACACCAAACAGGTTTTGTTGGATTATGACCCATTAACCCCGCTACATCATCCTGCTTAAGTTTGCCGACTGACTTACTCCACCTGGCAGCAGGGAGATTTCATTTACTGCCACTCCCTCTGCCTCCTGTGGTGGAACTGAACTAGTTCCTGTTGCTCATTGTCACTTTTCATTTGCTTCCCATCAGTGATTTAGATCCTTTTAATGAATTTTAGCTATATTTCCTCTGCTTAGACTAGTTAGCTCCTTTTTCATGTCTTTATGGATGCCCTTATATTCCTATTGTTTCAAATTCGTGTTTAGTCTGTTGATGCCACTCCACAGATAAGACCTACTGTTGTACGTGTTTGTCACATGTGAGATCATTTTAATTTATTTTTTATACTTAAGCGGTCTGCTATTTTTTTTTCTTCTTTGTAACGTGGCTGTCAAATTGAACCATTTTATGAATGTGTATATATATATATATATAAATATAAATATATATACATGTGTATAGTACATATTCTTCACATTTGGTTTGTAAATTACATTGAATTGCTCAACAGCTGATGTTGATGGAAAATATATCATGTCTTTCTTTTGTTCTTACAGCTCTGTCACTCTTTCCCCAAAACATGGCATGTCTCATTGACTGCTCTGAAGTATCTGGGTTTTTGTTTTTGGGTTGCCTCTCTGCAAAATGACAGCTTTGTAAATTGAAAAGTGTCCATATTTGACTAAAGGTAACATTTTGTAACCATTCATTGTAGGTGAAATTGTGAAGTATTTAATAAAGGCAATACTAGATTGAAATCTAGCAGGACCTCAAACAATGGGTGAATCAGCGGTGGTGGTTGTATCTTGATTCATTCTTCCATCTGTGTGTGTGTGAGCTTGAGCTGACTCATTTCCTCTAGATTCCAGGTCTTCAACATTCCTAACTCTGACTGTTGGTATGCTTTTAAAAAGGTATGGCAAATGGGCTAGTTTGCAAAAAGAAAAATCTGACACCATTCATTCATCCTCATGTCATTCCAAACCTGTAAGACTTTCCTCTGCAGAACACAAACAGAACAACAGCGTTGGTTATCAAACATATCAGCTCATTCTATAATTGCGGGTACATTTCATGCCTGTGATGTATATTTTTTTATGTATGTATTTCCATAAATATAAAATGCTTATTTTCATAGTACAAACGTATATTTTCCCCAGTCACACTACTACAAGTGGATAAACCCATATCTTTTGTTAAAAAATTTGGTTCATATCACATAGAACCCTGGTCTTCAGCTGTCCGGTTTTGTAAGGTTGCTCATTCTACTCTGCATTTAAGCATGGAAATTGTCTCAAACATAAATTAATTTTATAGTTTTACCTTCACTTAGATTAGATAATCAAGACATTGGGTTGTGTTCTTCAAAAATTCTTCAAAGTGAAAAACCACTGTCAACTAAGTTACCCACTAGGAAAACCCCCTTCAAAGAAATGGATTGTCCCAATCTAGCATAATTTGCATAGTGTGATGTCATTTCATGATGAAAGACTAAAAGTTGGGTCCTCTCTCTTTTCCATAATATTTGTTTAAAAAGCAAACCTGTGTCAGGAGTGTATTAATTCACTGTCCACAGTGTTACATAAGTATTACTGCTGCAAATTTTACAAAAACTTGAATGAAAATATATTTCTAAACATACAATGTTCTCAGTGGTTCTGGGCTTCCATGTTGAATATAGGCCCAAAATGTTAACTAAGTTATGGTAACGAGAGCTGGGTGCACACTGTGCAATTTTGGCCGTCGGAGACAAATTTTGGAATCCTAAAAGATTTCTCTGATCCTAGGCTAAAATCTCAAGTCTTTGATCCTTAGTTTGACATGTGCACCGACAACCGATTAATGACTGTTGCGATAAAATTTTACCTCGGACATTGGTTAACATTTTTTTTAGCATTTTGGGCCTCAACTGTGTTACCCAGTAAAGGTAACTTAGTGGACAGTAGCAAATTTTTACGCATGGTGAAACTCAGCGACCAAGGCGAGAGGATCAAAATGCAGATAAGTTTTAATAAATTAACAGGAACCAAAACAACAGACACCATGAACAGGACAGAACCAAACACATAAGAGCCATCAAAAGACCTAGAACATGAGTAAACAATGGGGTATTTATACAAAATTAACCAGGGGCTGACGAGGGATATGTGTAGGTCAGGGGTGTCAAATTCTGATTCTTGAGGGCCACTGTCCTACAAAGTTTAGCTCCAATCCCAATTAAACACACCTGAACCAGCTAATCAAGGTCTTATTAGGGATACTAGAAACTTTTAGGCAGGTGTGTTGAGGCAAGTTGGAGCTAAACTCTGCAGGACAGTGGCCCTCCCGGACCGAGTTTGGACACCCCTGGTGTAGGTGATTTTTTTGCCCTTAAGGCCAAATTTTCGGCTTTACATCTTACACCTTGATATGACATTATGTATGATATTATGCTGGACCAGTGCGGTTTGGAAAATGGATGATTCAGCTGCAGTCGCCAGCATGCAGCTATCACAGTGCATTATGGGTATTCTCTAGCCGTTAAGCGTTCATCAGTACACTCGTTATTGCGGTGCATTGTGGGAGTGAATAAGTGCACTCAATAATGTCCACAATAATTTCGGACACCACTACAAATGTCTGTCCCCTCAAATAGTGCCCTATTGAAGGGTATAGGGGGCGATTTCGGACAAAGCCAAGGACAGGAACTAAACAAAGGAAGTAAACATTTCTCATGTCCAGTCAACTACCTTTGTCAACTATGTTTCCGTGTGGTCAACTGTGTTACTGCTGAGTTTTTAATTTTGAGAAATACCCAGTTGCCTATACTGTACAACATGTTTAGTGTTATGAGATTACCAGAGGTGTCCTTTGTCCATAAAGGTTTTTATCTTCCAAAACAACATATACAAATTTGACTTGTTTGAGAAAATGTTAGGGCCATTTAACTACTTTTGTGATAATAGAGAGGTATTATAACTCTAAATATTTTTTCCATAAAGTGTTAATGATTATATTTTTTTATTTTGGTAAGTGGATATATAATCTGTCAGTCAGGTGACTATTTAAATTGTAGGTATTTTTCCAAGCTATGAACAAATACTTATTTTGTCCATAACATAGTTATGGAGGGGAAAAATCCAAAACCAGGAAACCCTGAGTTTGCCTAATAGAATAATTGTTTTATGTAAGGCCCTGTTTGTGTTTTGGGAAAAAATAACTTTGATTTCTTCACATTGCCAACTTCCAAATGCACCCCTAACTATAGAATGACCCATCAAAATCTATTTTATGTTCAACAGAAGACGAAAAAAGCCATAATGACACGAGGGCAAGTAAATAATGACATAATTTTCATTTTTGGATAAACTATCCCTTTAAATGTCATGTAGGTTACCTTTATGGCACTTCAAAGACCGGTTCATCACCAATGTCAAATGAGGAAAATTTTAAGTCAACTTGAAAAACAAATGGACACCATTTATTTTTATTTATTTTTTTATATCAACTAAATGAGAAACCCCAGAAAAGATCCTATTTGACTATGTTTTACATTTAGTCCGTTATAAACACATTTATATACAGGGCACCACCACACCCTGCTGTTTTTATAACTAGAGTGGCAAGAGTGTTGATTTTCTTTGGCAGGGGAAACGGCCCTTGATTAAACAGAGGCTAAATTTGCGTAATGTTCTTATAAAGTAGCTTATTTTAGCCCAGCGCCTTTGTTTTAAACAGAATGCAAAGCTTTTCTCAGAACAAAACTACAGCTACTTGTCACGGATGTACTGTCAACAGTGATTGAAAATAGAGGAGTTGAATTCATTTTTTAATCACTAATCCTCTTAAGGACTAAATTTAGGCTTGAGTAAATATAGTGTCCCTCATATGAACCGTAAAAGATTTTACAAGTAGCCTAGTTTTAATTTCTTATTAAAAAAAATGTTGTTTTATATTTTAAATATATAGGCTAGGCCAAAGTAAAGTTATCTGCCATTTAATTCACAGCTAAAGCCTCACAATTAAATGATTTATGTGGAAAAAAATGTCAGAGCCTACCGATAAAAACGTTTTACTGTGAGCCTATTTTTAGTTTTACTTTAACGGGAAGCCCTGCTGCCAATCTAGAATTGTTTAGAAGGTTAAGTCGTACTAAACATCATGCCAAATTTCTACAGCGATCATGTTTGCGATTCCCATGTGGTCACAACTACAACCTTCTCTTTGGTCCCTCCACCCTATTTCCTGCCCTCTTTGAGGAATTCCACCCTGTGCTCTCTTTTTCTTGGGAAGACTGATCTGAGTCCGGGACTGGAGCAGGAACGAGATGTCTGCTTAAGAGACCTCAAAAACAAAACTAGCTTCCTTTGGAAAAAACAGATGGGGAAATTCAATCAGTCAATGAGTGGAGCCTTCCTTTTCACTCAAAACACTTTCTTCCTATTCCACTGGATGAAGGGGAAATAACATATTAAAATAGACTGTTATGTAAAATAATATTCTGGCTGTGACAGAAATACCATGGAATATTCAAAGTCCTTTGCTTTAAAAAAAACAAACAAAAAAAACACAATCATGAAATGCAGTTTAACTGCAGTCATTGCAACTTTTTAACCAAGCCATTTAATGTAGGCTCCATGCAAATAACTCATTGGACAAACTCAATTTAATTGAGGGCACGTTTTCCATCCAATAAATATGTGTAGCCCCAACTCATAAACTAATTAATGCAATGAAATGTAACCAATTAAAATGTATCAATTAAAATCGATTGTACCATATCAATCCGAGCACGAGTCCGATGATGAAACATTGGAAGAACTACACTCTAAAAAAAAAAGGTTCTATATGGCACCAAAAAAGGTTCTTGACTCGTAATCATAGGGGAACCTTTTTTAGTGCTATATAGCACCAATTTTGGTGCTTCAGTGGTTCTTCAGCGGTTCTTCAGAGGTTCTTCACCGGTTCTTTGACTAAGGTGCTATATAGCACCGCTACCATATACAGAACATGTTAAGATATGGTGCTATACAGCACCAAAAGTGGTTCCTCTATGATTACGACGAAGAACCATTTTTGGTGCCATATAGAACCTTTTCTTTTTTAGAGTGTACCTGTTCAACCTGAACCTCCATTGCAAGGATGACTTTGCAGGATGTGTCTCAGTGATATGCTACTCAGTTTGTCGTACATTATGAGATGTTGCAGCTGTAATTCCTCACCATCAGCATTAACAAGACCGATGTTTGCTGGTGGACATACACTTGTATATTTCTAATTTATTGCGTTGCACATGCGGGAACTGTATTAATAACGGCCCGTACGTTAGCCAAGCACTAACGTGAATGACTGATGTAATATATACGTTTGTAAAAACAAATCTTGCTCCGTCCTTTATCTTTACTCAAAGTAGTAAGAACAACAGATGATCTGCATTAACAGACACGGTTTTAATAGTGGCACACAGCTGCTTAGCAGAACTATTTCAGTAAGACAGTAATAACGTGAGTTGGCCGGAAACTTACACAACATAAAACACAAAACTACGTATTTTGAACACCCGGTAGAAAATATATACATCAATAATTAATAATCATATGTGGTTCTGAGGAGCAAGCTGGTCCGCTGGAAAAGCGGGGTATACTGACCCATCTTTCAAGAGCAAGCGTTTTGCGAATCCCACGTTTGAGAAGCAAGCCAAGTAAAATTATGTTTGAGGGTGTGTCAAGTTGTTCGCGGGTGGCATTATGCAAATACATTTTCTAGTGAAGTAGAACCATCACACAGTAGGATTCGAAATACAAACGACTCGTAAAGGCGTTCCGAGTTGAGACAATAACTCATGCACTTTTGACTTTACAACTTTGCAGAATGTTTACATTCACAAACAGCTATATTACACACTGCATGAAATGTAAATGGTAATATTGGACAAAACATAATAGGGGCTCTTTAATAAACGAACCAGTCATGAGGTTCTAAAAGTTTTCTTGTCCCATGACGTATATGGCTGTGGATGTGTCACACTGAGGACAGTTACACCATCATTAACAATTGATGCATGATATACCAAGTAAGCAACTTTCAGTTTCAACTCAACATGCATTACTTGTGTCTGTGAGTGAAATAATCAGCTGCTTAATTATAATTACTGCAGTGAATTCAAATCTACTGAGTTCCCACAGCAGCCCCTCGGCCCTCTGGGAACTCTCTGCACTAAATGGGTCATACGGTCTGTTTATTTCTTTTCCTGCTGAGCTGTGCCTTTTCCCAGGTCTGCTCTCATTAAATTACTGTAGTAAATCACACCAATTTTTGTGACATGCAATGAAACTGAAGTGTTAAGCTATTTCAGACTCGGCTAAAGATAAATATGTAAATATTATTATTTGTCACTCTTTGTTCTATTTAAGTCCTTTTGTAGTGTTTTCTTATCTTATTGTATTCACTGCCCACACATGGCAGCAATGTGTGAGGAATTCCTAAACAAGCCATGAATGGAATCATGTATTGTGACAAACTGGTTAAATTCTGTCCATTTGTGTTTATGGCATGCAGGCTTTTAAAACACTCTTCCACCTTTCGAACTCCAGTTACAGTTTAATTTGTCTGTACACACCGTAAACCCGAATGCTCAAAATAATGAATAGGTTTGAGTAGAGCCAACTCAAATTAGTTGAGTATTTAGAACTTTCTTTTTCTTTTGAATTCACAAAACGGACACATTTTTAGTAATCTGAATTGTTTCCTAGTTTTGAGTTTTATGAACTTGTTTCTTCTAATTTAGACAAACTTAAATTTAACTGAAACTGGGATAGGATTTATATTTCCAAGTATGCTTTGTCATGATGCAAGGGAGAGTAAATGCTCAAACTGTGTTAAACACTATAAAAAAAAGGTTCTATATGGCACTAAAAATGGTTCTTCGTCATAATCATAGAGGAACCACTTATGTTCTGTATATGGTTGCAGTGTTATATAGCACCTTAGCAAAAGAACCGCTGAAGAACCACTGAAGCACCAATATTGGTGCTATACAGCACTTAAAAAGGTTCCCTTACGAGCCAAGAACCAATTTTAGTGCCATATAGAACCTTTTTTTTTAGAGTGTATAATGTTTTTTGTGTGTGTGTAATATTAATGTTAAGTGGGAAATTTGTGTTTAAAGTTGTATTATGTTAGTTTAGAAGTTTCTGTTCTGAGGTGTTTTGAAGGTTATCATGGTGATGAACATGAGCTTAGTTTGAGAACAGATATACAGTTAAATGTTCTACAGGTACTGGTCATATAATTAGACTATCATCAAAAAGTTGATTTATTTCACAAATTCCATTCAGAAAGTGAAACTTGTATATTATATTCATTCATTACACACAGACTGATATATTTCAAATGTTTATTTCTTTTAATTTTGATGATTATAACAGACAACTAAAGAAAATCCCAAATTCAGTATCTCGGAAAATTAGAATATTGTGAAAAGGTTCAATATTGAAGACACCTGGTGCCACACTCTAATCAGCTAATTAACTCAAAACACTTGCAAAGGCCTTTAAATGGTCTCTCAGTCTAGTTCTGTTGGCCACACAATCATGGGAAGACTGCTGACTTGACAGTTGTCCAAAAGATGACAATTGACACCTTGCACAAGGAGGGCAAGACACAAAAGGTCATTGCAAAAGAGGCTGGCTGTTCACAGAGCTCTGTGTCCAAGCACATTAATAGAGAGGCAAAGGGAAGGAAAAGACGTGGTAGAAAAAAGTGTACAAGCAATAGGGATAACCACACCCTGGAGAGGATTGTGAAACAAAACCCATTCAAAAATGTGGGGGAGATTCACAAAGAGTGGACTGGAGTTGGAGTCAGTGCTTCAAGAACTACTACGCACAGACGTATGCAAGACATGGGTTTCAGCTGTCGCATTCCTTGTGTCAAGCCACTCTTGAACAACAGACAGCGTTAGAAGTGTCTCGCCTGTGCTAAAGACAAAATTTGTGAAATAAATCAACTTTTTGATGATATTCTAATTATATGACCAGCACCTTTATATTGCTGTCGTCATTCACCAAGTGATTATATGCTAATGCTATCAAAGCATTTTGTTACCAATTAGCAAGGTAGCATTTATTTAATTAGCAAGTTAAAGCTAGCCAAGTTTCCACTACTAAAAATACACTGAAAAAAAGGTGTGTTGGATTTACATGATTTAATTATGTACATTGGTTCCACATTAATCAATTAAGTTAATCAAACATAATTTGTTCACTTAATGTCAACATCATAGAATCAAGTAATTTTTAAGAAACCGAACTGAGTAGATTCACAATGATTTTAATGACTCCCTAACAACAGTGGTGTGCACAGGGGGGCTTGAGACCAGCTGCTTTATTTTATTTTTGTTGTCACTTCACTGATCTATAACACTGTACTAACTAGCTTTCATTTTATTAGCCAGCAATAGCACATAATGAACATGCTGAATCAGTCCACAGCCAGCCTAAACAATTTCTCCACACTTTTCCACTACGGTAACCCAGTGTAATATAAATGGTTCTATAATTCCAACAGAATTAAACATTAAGCACTACTAAACAATATAAAGTTTCCCCCTTTTTTCATTTTGCCCAGAAACATAAAATAACACTTAATTTCAACAATTTTACTGTCGTCAAGTCCCAAGCAAAGCATGCTGGGAACTACAGTTTCAGCAAAAATCATTTTCGAGTACTTAATTGGTTCACATTCCCCCAAATAATTTAATCTAGTAGATTGCACATTTTAGAGAATTACATTAATCGAAAGCAAAGAAATCATGTTTAGAAGAGAAACACAATTTTGTTGCATAGATCGCAAATAATATGATTAATAATATGAAGTAAATTGGACAATATGTGTTTTCCTGTTTTTTCAGTTTAATTTAAATATATGAATTAATTTACTCAACTATTTAAAGGTAAGAGCAATTAAAATGTATGAGTACAAAATAAAAATCAGCAAATTCTGCTTACTTAAACTTTAAATTTCTTAACTTAAATTTCTTTTGAGTGTTTCCACCTTATTCAGGTTTACAGTTCAGTGATTTATCAAACTCCATCTACTGTATTCAACATAACAATGTTGTTATTTATTCTATAGGTAGAACAAAATAAGCACTATTATATACTAAAAAGTAAATTAGCATTTATAGACATCAATAGACATCAGTAAAAGACCCAACTGTTGAGTGTGATTTCATAGTGGAATTACAGCTCTTTTTCCATCTCAGCTTAGTGTGTCATCCTATGCCTTCTGACAGGCCTGTGCGCTGAACACTGTGAAAACACTCAGAGCACTAATGCAAACCACATGTCATATCTCGAAATTCCCAGAATTCCTGCTAGTAATGTCACTTAGTCAATTGTCCTGCAAAATGGGTCTCTCGTTCAGCATTCCCCGTTTACTGCCCATTCATACAATATACACAGTAACATCTTTGATGGATTGACGACTGGCAAGGGCCCCCGCTGAAGGGGGTGCTAGTTGACCCGTGGGTTCATCCTGGCCCTCTGCGTCAGAGCTGACCAGTAACTGAACCCTCAAGTACTAAACCACTCATTAATTCAACCAGAACAGACATTAGACCTTCCGAGGAATATGTGGAGGAGGACGGTCTTAATCCTCAAATGGCTTTGCAGTAATCTGTGAATTGGGTGTTGTAATGAATATATGTGACCTTATTGAAGACTCCACAGTTTCATAAAACATCACAGAAGTATTTATGCCACTACAGTTTTGTCTGTCAGAGGAGAAAGGGGAATTTCTAGGTCACTGAATCATAGTCTAAGGAACTTTTTCACACAGATAATGAGACACTGTGGAATACTATTCAGACAAGTGGGTCAACACTATGATACATAAGGTGAAATTATGTTGAAATTTACAGGAAAAGCTCTGAAGACACACTGAATACTGAAACCATATTATACTGTGAAAAACGGGTTTGAATGCGGTGTGTTAAAGTTATAAATGTCAGTTCTGTGAATGTTGTTTTAGATTAGATTAGATTCAACTTTATTGTCATTACACAAGTACAAGTACAAGGCAACGAAATGCAGTTTAGGTCTAACCAGAAGTGCAATAGCAGCAAGTGCAGGATATATACAATGGTTGCGTAAGTGCTGGGCATAAAAATGTACTGAATATATATAAATATGTATAAGTAGAGAGATGGTTATTACTATAAACAGAACTGAATTTACAGATGAATATATACAGTGAATAAATATAAATATACAGATGGCTATTACTATAAACAGAATGTAAACAGAATGTACAGGTGAATATGTACTATGAATATAATATACAGATGGCTATTACTTTGAACAGAATTTTACAGATAGAGGTATACAATAATATGTTAGGCTAATATGAGGAATATAGCAGTGGATTAAGGTAGTGCAATGAAGTATGGACAGAAGCTATCCGAAAGAAAGTGTAAAAGTGCAGTGGAAAGTGGTTGCATATTACAGTTAGAAAGTTGTTGTAAGTCTGATAATAATTCCAGAGTCAAGTCAAGTCAAGTCAACTTTATTTATATAGCGCTTTTAACAATGCAGATCGTTTCAAAGCAGCTTTACAGTGTTAAACAGCAAAATAATGCAACAGAATTTTATTCTATCAGTAATTTAGTTTATATGGTTAATTTAGTTTAATAATTAGATTTATTTGGATATTTAGTTGAAAAATTTAGAATCATTTTGTGTCCCCAACTGAGCACGCCAAGCCAGAGGCAACAGTGGCAAGGAAACCAAAACCCCATCAGGTGACCTAATGGAGAAAAATAAACCTTGGGAGAAACCAGGCTCAGTCAGGGTGCCAGTTCTCATCTGGCCAATTAACAAACAGCGTATGATTATTATTCTGGCAACTTTACAGGTCAGAGGTCATAATAGATCGGAATATTCAAAAGATCGGAGACAACACGCTGGAGACAGGTTTATTGAGGATGATGTGTTGATTAAATAATTATTGAAGTGCAATATTTGAACAATCTGAGTCATCACGCCGGAGACGGGTTTATTGAGGATGCCGTGTCGATGAGGCAATTTCAGGGGGAGTCTAATTGACACGGTCTCTGCAGACACTTCAGGGTCATGCGTTGGTCTTCTCTGGGCGCAGGTCCACCATCTGATCTGGATACGGCCCGGATCCGGCTGACTGCAGTAAACCTCGGGATAAAACAGAGACTATCATTAGCATAGATGCCATTCTTCTGAAGATGTAATGAGTGCATCAGGTGTTATGGGAAGTGTTCCCGGTTCCGGCTGACCTAGTTAATGCAGCCTAACAATCATTTAATTTAAAAAGTGTTTTATGTGTATGCCACAGAAAAGAGATGTGTTTTTAGTCTAGATTTAAACTGACAGAGTGTGTCTGCTTCCCGTACAATGTTAGGAAGACTGTTCCAGAGTTTAAGTGCTAAATAGGAAAAGGATCGACCGCCTGCAGTTGATTTGGATATTCTCGGTATGATCAGCTGGCCAGAATTTTGAGACCGCAGTAGACGTGATGGAGTATAATATGTTAAGAGCTCGCTCAAGTACTGGGGAGCTAAACGATTTAGTGCTTTGTAAGTAATAAGCAAGATTTTAAAATATATGCGATGTTTAATAGGGAGCCAGTGCAATGTTGACAGAACTGGGCTAATATGGTCATACTTTCTGGTTCTAGTAAGAACTCGAGCTGCTGCGTTTTGGACCAGCTGGAGTTTATTTATTAAGCGAGCAGGGCAACCACCCAGTAGAGCATTACAATAATCTAACCTTGAGGTCATGAACGCATGAACTAACTGTTCAGCATTTTGCTGATGGTAGATGGTAGAATGCAATTTTACAGATACTAGAAACGTGGCTTTCAAACGAAAGATTGGTATCAAAGAGCACACCCAGGTTCCTCACTGATGACGAGGACTTGACAGACCAGCAATCAAGTGTTAGACAGTATTCTAGGTTACTACTTGTGGGGCTTTTTTGTCCAATAATTAAAAATTAATTTTTTTCTGAATTGAGTTGCAGGAAATTACTGGTCATCCAATGTTTTATATCAGCTATGCATTCCGTTAATCTTGGGAATTGGTCAATTTGGTCAGGGCGCGAAGAAATATAGAGCTGAGTATCATCAGCATAACAATGAAAACTAACGCCATGCTTCTTAATGATATCTCCCAGTGGTAGCATGTACAAGGTGAAGAGCAGCGGTCCTAGCACTGAGCCTTGCGGTACTCCATACTGAACTTGTGATCGGTGTGACATCTCTTCATTTACTGCTACAAACTGATAACAGTCACATAGGTATGATTTAAACCATGACAAGGCAATTCCACTAATGCCTACATAATTTTCGAGTCTATTCAAAAGAATGTTGTGGTCGATAGTATCAGAGGTAGTCGTTGATTTGAACATTAACTGGAGCTTAAACCCACAGAGCCATAAAACAGAGACCTGTTTTAAAGGATGGTTTGAGAGGGCCTTGTATGCATATTTGTAGTCTGAGATCAACTTGGCCCATAGTAAAAGTACGTAGACTGTGTCAAACAAATGTTTCTAATTTGGAGAAAATGTATTTAATCAAAGTTGGTTGTCTTTGCGGCTTTCAACATATTTTAAGGTGCGCACGTTTGCATTTTTGTCTTCAAATGCTCTGATGATCTGCTAGTCAGTCACATAGATATTCATAACTGTTTCAAGTTAATAACACATCTGATTTCTTAGGAAAGGTATTAAACAATTATGCCATAAACGATAAACTTCCGAAATGATAACCAGAATGAATAAAGTAGCCTATAGAGTTAACGTTTAATAACACCCGATTCTTAAGTTACTTTAGCTGGTATAATGGATTGTAGCCAGATTGATTTATTCACATTAAATAATATACAGTATATTTAACTTACAAATACACAAAACCAGTTAAAGTCACAGTGCTTTTTGCAAAGAATTTTTATATTTGAATTAACTTTCATTTTAAACTATTTTTTCATTTCAAACTTTTAATGCTTGTCAATTAAAATATATAAACAGTTTAGTGATTATTCTGTGTAGGCCTATACTAATTTGTTCAAGAATTATTTTTGAAAAAGGTTAGGCTGAGTGTTACCAGTAAAGGTATATTACAACATTGTTTCTGTACTTATGCAACCTGTCTTGCTTTGCTTTTAGGCTATTTATGAGACCTACAGGGTAGGGCTTGTCTATCTCATGAGTCAATGCAGTATGCAAAAACATTGCTTTGCATATGCTCAGTGGTCTGAAGGTTGAGCAAAAATTCACCACTAAATCAAACTTCTGTTATCATTTACTCGTTGTCATGTCATTCCAAATCCATCTGACTTTAGTTATTCCGTGGAAAGCAAGAGATAAGAGATAAATTATCCACAGGACACGTTTACCATAATGTTAGAGCTAATGAAAGGGGATGGGGACTGGGAATATCAAGCTTAATAAAGATAACAAAATACCATAAAAATAGTCTACTACTGAAACACCTAAGTCATATGATAGCTTTGATTGAGGAACAGATTGAAATTTAAGTTGCTGTTGACTAAAACTTGTGTTTACTTTCATTGTAAAAGAGCAGCATGGACATTCTACTATAAATAATGTATTTTGTGTTTAACAAATGAGGGAAAAGGGATAAGAGTTTCGAAAGGCATGGGACTGAGAAAATGGTGTAAAAATTGTTTTGAAGCTTTTACGAGTGAACTGTCCCTTTTAAAATAAATTGACTGAGGAAACGAGCACAAAATATGCTGTGCCTCTGCCTATATTAGTGCGCACTTCAATATACATATTATAAAAAGATAGTCACCGTACAGTGGTGCAAACCCTCATTTTAGGCTTCCTCCTACTGCCAAAAAATGTCATCATTCACGAGCATCATGAGCGCACGCCCCCGTCCCTGCCCTTCTGCAGCTCGTCACCCTCAGCTTCAGCTTCAGCGCACTTAAGAGGTTTATAGCAACCCTACCGAGAACGCGCACAGAGAACAGCTTATCCACTAACACCCCGGAATAACATACCAGAACAAACGAGGGTTTCAACGCAAATATCATAGGCAAGTACAGATACTTTCACATGAAGTTTTGAGCGTTGTAATTTAAATATCAACTTGTTAAACTCTACGTCAGCGCAGAGATTTACTGTCAAGATGTGCCAAGCTATGATTAGCCTACTTGGTTGAATTTGATACATTGCCATTTTATTTGCATTATAAAAACTCATTAACACTGAAAAGTTAGCTTTTTTAAATGTTTAAGGAAACTTTTAATTTAATTTCTGATTACGAAAACTGAACTGAAAAGTCTCAGCTCATAAACTAGACATGACAGCCAATATTGTAAGCACACATATTGTGATGGAAACACTGCTTACAGTGGGAAATGGCTTTTTCATTTCACAAATCAGGATCTTGGTGATTGTAAAAGCCCTTAATTTTTATGATACATAAACACGGTTTTAGTCTCATCCATGTCTCAGCTATATGCGAAAAATTAAGTCATTTTAATTAAACTGATTTAAAGATAAATAAACCTGATAAAATAACCATTCTCTAAAGTCTAAACACCATGGTGGGTGTGGACTGAAGTCTCGGCTATGCTAAAGCAATGACACCATGTGGTTGACTAGGGAAATCCGGGAATTGGCTGATCTCAAGGACTAGCAGTTTAACCATTACATAATAGCAGTGTGTCAGTGTAACTGGTCCAAGTGTTTTTCTTAAGGTCACAAGGACGCATGTCATATAAGAGAGATACACTAGGTGATGCTTCTGCTCACCATTGACAGAACACACAGCTTTTAATCATTCAATATATATTTTTGTCTTTCTTTTAACAAACATGTTTACACAGTTGCGTCACACTGTGAACCTAAATGGTGAAAACATATGGTTCTCATAGAGAAACAATAACAGAAAAGTGCTTGTTTTAATGCACGCAGTGCCAGCAATGGCGTAATTAACTTAAGTCTGCTGGGTGAAGCAAAAAATAACCACTCTGATGCTGTCTTTTCCCTGTCTATGATCTGGGTACATTTGCAGTCACATAAACAAGAACTGGTCGAAGCTTACCCTCAGACTAAACCAACTAACTTACTTACTTATATATATAACATGTAGCCTATATAACATTTATATATAATGAAAATGTTTTACTCCAAGCACCGACGCACCAGGGGGGGTCTTGGTGGGTCTCAAGACCCTCCTAAAAAACGCCTTGACCCCCCATTTGACCCCCCCACCCTCTTCTTGATTAAAAAATATATATATCCGGGATAAAGATTTAAAAATGTTTCTCTTCAAACTACGCAGAACAATAATAATTAATAATTATTCGACATATAAAAAAATATTAACCAAAGAATCACTGCGACGCCCCATCAACGTCGCTGCACCTTGCAGAGCCTAACTAACACCAGGCGGACCCTGGTGCAGCCACAAATATCATAACTAGGCCATCTATTGGCCTACTGTAATTAAGACATATATTTAAAAAAAATTATTAAAAACAGAAAGATGGGCTTAGACTACTCAAAGGCCACGGAAACAGGCCAGTGGGTTCGTTACGCACGTCAATCCATTCCCGATGATCTTGGTTTGCTTCTTATTTATTAAATATACAGCCATTTAGTGGATGAAATCTTGATCAAAATTAAAATACAATTTATAGAAAACAAGAAATTCACTTTAAAGAAATGATTTATGCAAAACAACACTCAATAAAAAGCATGTCTGACCCCATGTCTCCAGACATATTGCGCGTCTTATAGCCTATCTTACTCATGCTGCTCACTTTTCATCATCAACATATGAAATTAAAACAATAATATAATAGGCTAATATTTAAACATATAGCCTAACTATGAATCTAAATAGGCTACGTTTTGCATGTATATAGCCTACTCCACTCCAAACGCTTCAAAAATGTATTTTGTTTATTAAACACAAAGTTTTTCATTTCAAATTTAATTTCTAAATTCAGTTCATATTCCCAACAAACGAAATTCCGAGTGGTAAAAAAAAAAAAACAGCAAAAATGAAAAATATTAAAGAATTCACAGGCACTTTCGTCGGCATGAGTAAGATAGGCTATAAGACGCGCAATATGTCTGGAGACATGGGGTCAGACATGCTTTTTATTGACTGTTGTTTTGCAGAAATCATTTCTTTAAAGTGAATTTCGTTTTTTCTATAAATTGTATTTTAATTTTGATCAAGGTTTCATAAACTAATTGCCTGTATATTTAATACATTAGAAGCAAAATAAGAACGCCGGGAATGGATTGACGTGCGTAACGAACCCACTGGCCTGTTTCCGCGGCCTTTGAGTAGCCTAAGGCTGAAAGCGTCTTTCTTTTTAATACATTTCTAGAATATATGTATTACAGTATAACATACAATATATTACAGTAGGCCTATTAACCTATAGATAGTTATGATATTTGTGCATCGGGGTCCGTGATTTCTAGGTTAAAGTTATGCCAACCGATGCGAACATGAACGGTCCATGGAACCTGTTACCCGTGGCTGTTATGAACTGGGCTACATCAATAAATTACAATACTTTAGGGCAATTCCGCGGAAAACTGTCACATCCATAACACCAACACAATGCCATGGTATTTGGTTGGCGTTATGGATGTGACATTTTTGCGTGGAATTGCCCTTTAGTGCTATGGGCATTGCCACTGATACAGGCAGCGGAAGAGTCTATTTTATGCTGAGCTTGCTTCTGCATGCACATGGGCTATATGAATGATCTAATGTGGATACAGGCATATTTTGTAGACATCACTGTACAACACGTCCTTATTAGGAGAAAATATATGCCGTTTTAATGAGAAAAATTTTGTTTTTACGACACAAGATCTCGTTATTACGACATAATTGAGTGAAAAAAATCATATGTATGTGGCAGCAATGCGTCACCGTACATATTCACATAGCCTAATAATAATAATAATAATAATAAAAAAAATACACAACTTTATAATAAAAAAAAGCCCTCAAATATGCTAGGCCTACAACACGTAGCCTATAGACAAGCTACAATACCATAAATGAAGGAGTAGGCTATCAGTTGTTAAGATGCTATAGAAAATCCAAACTTCACAGTCTATTCATCATCAAACTAAAAATGCAGTCAACCAAATCGAAAAAGTTATTTGGCTCAATTTATATTTTTGATGTTTAGTAGCAGTAATATGCAGTTATTAGCCGTGTCCACTGTATTTTTTGTTGGTTTTCATGTGACCCCCCCTTGAAATGACCAGGACCCCCCATTACCCCGGACAAGGGGTACTGTGATGTCACAGTCAAATTCTACAACACACTCTTGACTTTCACAGGTTGTAAATCTTTCTTCTCCTTTTTTGTTCCTCAGATCTGCTGTTGTGATGATACATTCCAGGAGCTGCTGAAGAGTTTACATAAGACATAAAGGACGTCGCTTCCAGCTGCCCTTTGGGGATTTAAAAGTCAAATAAAGGTGACCGACCAATCAAAACGTATGAAAGAGCTAATATCAGACTGAGGACTAGGTTCCTCTTCATTTCTGCTACAAATATCATCACAGCACAGACGTTTCACTCCAAATACTGGGAAACAGAATGCCAGCGAAGACACCCATATACTTAAAGACATCTACACCAAAGCGAGGCAAGAAGTTGAAAATACGGGACGTTCTATCAGGCGACATGATAAGTCCGCCGCTGGGTGATGTTCGTCACAGTGCCCATGTCGGGCCTGAGGGAGAGGGGGACATGTTTGGCGATGTGGGATTCTTGCAAGGCAAACTTGACATGCTTCCTGCCCTCAATCAACCGCCCAGCTCTCGTTCTCACAGCATGGACAGAAGAATGGATGAGATCTTTGATGTGAACTGCAAGAGCCACACTTTCCATCGCAGTCATAATTCCCATCACAATTCTCTCCTCAAAACCACAATCTCCATGCCAGTGTTTATCGCGCCAGTGCAACCTCCTCCTAAACCCCCCCGTTTGCATTTAGACGAGCAGTCGTCTCCTGGTCATCAGCAGCAGAATCGCCATCACAGTCCACAGCAGCAGCGCTCCATGTCTGTGTTTGAGGAAGGGATTGGGAAGTGCAGGGACGACCTCAATCTCTCTGCCTCGATCCCAGTCCTGCCACACCTGGTGCCTTCCACAGGCTCCTTATCCGAGGTTTCCTCGGACGACTCCATTTCGGAAGGCTGTGGTCCGTTGGATCCAAAACGAGGCTTGAGCTTGGACTCTGATACAGGGCTCAGTAATGAGGACCTGCGGAGCGAACACTGTGAGTCTCCGGCTCTTTCACCCAGCATGTCACGCTCAGAGTCCCTAATGGGTTTGGACCTGGATCTGGGACCATCCATTTTGGATGATGTTCTTAGCATCATGGACCGTTATAAGACTGTGGAGGAGAGACATGAGATATAAGGGGATCAGATACTATGAAATAGGTGTCAGCTCACCCATGTCATCTTAATATGCCTGTTTCAGAGGACAATGAAAGAACTTTGATTAAAGAGCAATAGCTGGTTGTGCCACAGATGCTGCAGAGTTATGGCACATTTTAACCACATGTAATTATCACAAATAGGCAATAATTGTTGCAGGTTCAACTCTGTGATGCTGTCATTTTTTTAAATACAATGATCAATCGATCAATTAATTTCCATAAGGTGATCGGGTAATAACACAACAGTGTTAATAGATAACATTACAAGAGCAGTGTTTTCCTGGGTTTTGGCCATTCTGACCTAACTGGAGATGTCAAAAATTCATTTTTATATTTGCTGTTACTTATTAAGCTATGTTTTGCAGAGAAAGACATTGGGATTTTGGCTATATAGTAAATATTTCTTCAAAATGTCACAAAAAAGTTTAATAAAGTTTTGGGGAAGGTGTAATTTTTAGATTGGAGCATATTATCAAGGAATGTAATGTATGAGCCTTTATGAGTAAATCTGTGTATGCAGATATGTAAAATATTGTATTCTGTCTAGCCTGTGATCGAAGATACTTCTTTTCCCTGCCTATGAGTACAAAGGAAATCACTTGGTAATGGTTTATCTTTGTTGGGGTATAATGTATAAAGTATATTTTATTGCATTGTAATATATTAAACAAAAATGTTCATGTAAATAAAATATTATATAAATATATGCGTCTGGTGTTTATTAAAATCTTTCTTTCTTTCTTGCATTTTATTTTTTACGTATTTATTCTTGTATTGATGTTTACTATATACAGCATGGTCAAAATATTAAATATTATTGTTATTTATATATATTTTTAAACATTTACACTAATCTCTTTCTTTGAAATGATTAATGCTAGTAAAGTACTACTAGAATATTATTTTTCTAGTGCAAGTTTATTCCGGACTTCTTTTTGATTATTTAGGGCTAACCCCATGGTTCTAAATGTACTTCCGCCAAAAAGCTTGAGTGACATGCTCATAATCCAATGAGATGAGAGCCTGGGGCGGGTTGTCAAGTGAACAACCAATCACAGAAGCAATATACCTTACGTGTTTTATTTGCGACAGCTTTTGTGCTACTAAGAACACCCGTATAACTCGATAGTAGTCTTTTGTGTAATATACGCATGACAGTTTTATAGACATATATAGGATTGTGTAAAATGATAGAAAACTGACCACAAGAACTGTTACAGTGCTGCAAAGCTACCAGCTAACATGAAGTGAGTAAAACCGTTAAATTTCAATATATAGTAGCATTGATGCAAATTTACCAGAAGTTGTCTGCTCCCCCAGAAGTCTAATTCCACTTTCATCCCTTTAGGCTGAATATCGACGGGTTATTAGTCTACTTTCCGTATGACTACATTTATCCCGAACAATACTCGTACATGCTGGAGCTGAAGAGGACGCTGGATGCAAAGGTGTGTTAGAACCCATTCATCCATTGAGACAATTTCGTATAATACATTAACATTAAGGGTTATTGTCATGACATTTCATTCAGTGTTACATGCAATACTTAATAAATAAAAATACACTAAAATCTAAAATAATTAACTGCTTTTTCTATTACTTTACACAGAATTATTTCTTTTAGAATTATCATACATACAATTTTTGTAATCTTATATTAACTGAGACTGAGAGACTACATGGGATATTTGTACTTTTAAATTTGTCTCACAACAGGGGTGTTTAAATGAAAGTAATCTACGATAAAAAAAACTAACGATATAACGTGTATTTTTCTGCCTGTCTAATTGTTTCTCCCTTCTATTATGTGTGCAAAGGGTCATGGAGTTCTCGAGATGCCCTCAGGAACAGGAAAAACAATTTCTCTTCTTTCCCTCATCGTTGCTTACCAGAAGGTCTGGCTGTGTTTTACAATCGGCAGCTTCACTGTAATGACAGTTTGATAACCCCGTGCACATATCTTAATTTATATTTTCACGTCTTGCAGGCTTACCCTTTAGAAGTCACCAAGCTCGTCTACTGCTCTCGCACTGTGCCTGAGATAGAAAAGGTATTCAATAACTGACATTATATACATGTTTACAACCCATTGCATAACATTTTTAATTACTTATCATCAGTTAATCATGTATATTTTTTTCTGCATCCTCTCTTCTCCTGTCAGGTTGTGGAAGAGCTAAGGAAACTAATGGACTATTATACAAAGCAAACAGGAGTAAAAAACGACTTTCTCGCACTGGCACTTTCCTCACGGAAAAACCTGTGCATCCATCCTGAGGTAGAAGCTGCTCAATGAGCAGATTTCAGTCAAATTTGTGTACAGGTGAACTCATTAAGTTGAAGTGAATGTGTGATTACAGGTGAGCTCTCTGCGTTTTGGAAAAGAAGTAGATGGAAAGTGTCACAGTCTGACAGCATCGTATATTCGAGCGGAGCATCACAGTAACCCGAGTCAAGCGGTCTGCCAGTTCTATGAGGTATGAAGCATTTCTCCTTTATTTATTTATTTTTTTACTTTACAATCCTGGCACAGTTTGTGTAATTTAGTCACTCTGAGTCTGGGTCTTTTAGGTCTGATTCCTTGTATACAGGGAATTACAATATATTGTTTTGTATTCTAGTATATGAAATATATAAGTCCATGTAAATAAAATGTTACATGATGCTTTTTTTAAAATAAAAATGATTTACATTTTAAAATAGTAAATATTTATTATAATTTTTTTTTACTATTATTATTTAAAATGTTTTTTTATACAGGAATTTGATGCAGTTGGCAGACAAGTGCCCATTCCCCCTGGTATATATAACTTGGATGATCTGAAGGACTTTGGGCGTAGAAAAGGCTGGTGTCCGTACTTCCTGGCACGATATGCAGTGAGTACTTTGCTAGATTTAATATGATGTTTTTGTGCATGCAATTGATTGTTTTTGCTTTCATATGTTTCTTCATTCAGATTCTTCACGCAAACATAGTAGTGTACAGCTACCATTACTTACTAGATCCAAAAATTGCAGACCTGGTCTCAAAAGAGCTTGCAAAGAAATCTGTAGTCGTATTCGATGAGGCTCACAACATCGGTGAGTAGCAAATTGCAGTGCTTGTCAATGTTGTCCATATCATGCGGACAGATCATGGTTATTTAAGCTGATATTGTTCCCTCTAGATAATGTGTGTATTGATTCCATGAGCGTCAACATTACCAGGAGGACGCTGGATCGCTGCCAGACTAATGTGGAAACCCTGCAAAACACCATTAGCAGGTGTGACAATATATAGCGGGAGAGTAACTTGAGTATCTTATTTATTACTAAATGGTAATGTCTTTAATTTCCTGCATTCTGCTTGTGGTCTTTTAAAGAATTAAGGAAACAGATGCTGCCAAACTTCGAGAAGAATACAGGAGATTAGTTGAGGGTCTTAAAGAAGCAAATGTCGCCCGAGAAACTGACGTCTATCTGTCCAATCCTGTTTTGCCAGATGAAATCCTCCAAGGTCAGTTTTTATTATCTACAACGACCCACAAAGTATTTGGACATTTAAGCCACACTTAAAAAGATGCCCGTCATTAAATTAGATACAAGATATCAAACCAAGTTGTATCCGTAAACAAATGTCATATTTCTCAGAACTAACTTCTGAGGCATTTTAAGTTATGACTTTCAACCACCTGTTCCCATTGTTATACTTTTTGTCTTGATTTTGAGCAATAAAAATGCTCTTTATTCTATCATATGACTTTTGTGAAATGCTGTGCTTTAAGTTGCAATATTTTGGTTTATAAAGTAAGGACATTCATACATTTTTACGTGTGGCTTAAGTGACCAAATATGTTTGGCACATGTGACTCCCACTACAGAGGCTGTTCCTGGAAGCATCCGTACTGCTGAGCACTTTGTTGGCTTTATGAAACGCTTCCTCGAGTACCTGAAAGCACGTTTGCGGATCCATCATGTGGTGCAGGAGAGTGCTCCTCAGTTCCTCAAAGACATTTTCGAGAAGGTCTGCATTGACCGCAAACCCCTGAGGTGAGAAAAAGAAACAGTCCGTTTCTTCTGTCATCCCGTACTGGAAATACTGATTGTCATTATTAAGTAATGAAGCCACATTTTCATCCCAGCCTAAATGTATATTTAATCCACTTCCAGATTTTGTGCTGAGAGGCTGCGCTCACTGCTGAGGACGCTGGAGATTGCAGACATCGCTGACTTCTCAGCCATTACCCTGATCTCACACTTTGCCACACTTGTCAGCACCTACAGCAAAGGTAAGAACTGATGGTGCAGTCATATTTACCCTTGTTCTGCGAATTTACATGGAAATTAAGTAATTTCAATTGGAATCCAGTATCGTAGTTCAAGTTAGACACGAGGAAACGCCACAGTGACCTACAGAAAGCTGTTTTACTTATGATTTCATGAGTAATTGTTCTCTTTTAGGCTTCACCATCATCATTGAGCCCTTTGAAGATAAAACGCCAACAATAGCGAATCCTGTTCTTCATTTCAGGTGCATTCATTCTGCTGTAATACAATAATTTCTATTAAATGTCTATTCATTTCGGTTTATGAGAATTATCACTAACTTTCCCTTTCTCTGCAGCTGTATGGACCCCTCTATCGCCATAAAGCCAGTGTTTGGGCGCTTTCAGTCAGTTATCATTACGTCTGGGGTAAGCTGAGCTCCTCAATCCATGTGCCGCTATCTTTGCATGAATATTAGATTACACGCGCCCTGCCTACTAATCTCTTCATTATAATCCCACTGTAACACTCATGCCATCTGTGCAAGACGCACTTCACTTTCACCTTAAAGTGTGCAGGCCGCATTTGAAATGGGTTTGCTTGAGCTTGCTAATTGGTTTAAAGGGCACCTTTCATCAAACATCAGTAGCCTACACTCCTACATCATCCGTTATTCTACCTCTACTTCTTCTGAAGTTATTCCTTTTAGAAACTTCACTATTCTGGGTTAGCAACTTTTGGATTTAAGATAATTTTTTTAATCTCTCTCCAAATAGACACTCTCTCCACTGGACATCTACCCACGCATCCTTGATTTCCGCCCAGTCACTGTGGCGTCCTTCACCATGACACTGGCACGAACCTGCCTGTGCCCTCTTGTGAGTTATGACTGCGGCAATGTCACCAAACTCTTTGTGTAGTTTACCATTTGAAGAAAGCAATTATGCAAATATTTGCATATTTAATTGAAAGTTTAAAGTGAAGATATGCAGGACGGGCAATTTTAATTTAGATTATAGTTGAATTGTTTTAATATATTAATAATGATTTATTTACTTAAAGGGTTACTTCAGTGATTTATCATTTAAGCTTTGTATCAGTAGAAACCCGCCCCGGTAGTATATTTGAATTATGGTACTTTCCCCCCTCATGTCCCCCTGAGACGAGAGAATTATGCATTTTATTTCTGGAAAAAAATCCTCAGATGATGCAAATATCGTCATTTTGCGTCATCTGAGGATTTTTTTGGCCAGAGGCTAAAAACTATAGCCAGTAGAAGGAGCTGTTCCGCATCTTATCAACTCGCCCATAGGGGTGGGCTCTCACTCACAGAATGTAAATGCGCACGGCCGCTCGGCTCGGGCATTCATAACGGAGCAGTACGGCGCAAAGTGAGTGTTTCAACTTTTCAATGAATTCCTATGAATGTTTAGCTTCCATTGGCATGATCTGAAAACGCACCAGACTGGACATGTGCCGAGAATGACTGCCGCACTTACCTCAGCTTTGCTCAGCTCTTCGCTCTCGTGATGAATGAAATCTGACTCCTGCTGCGTTTGTGCCGGGACTTTCGTTCGGCTCACTCACACTTTATTAAAAAGACGCGTTCAGTTTTTAATTGTAGTGTCTATTCTCTAACTGAACAAAATTATTTTATTACTATGAAAATCAAAACGACGGTGGGGTGGAGCCGCGGTGGGCAAGTGATATAACCAGTAGCCGTGGCTTTGGGAGTAGGGCAGCGAAGCAAGTGCATTCTAGGAGTTGTTGTCTTTCATCCACATGAGACAAAAATAATTTTTCTGTCTTTTCTCAGTCTAGAAGGGACCAAATTCAAAAATAATTTCACATTTCTACAAATTAAAAAGACCAGTTTAAATACACATTCATCTTCCCAGCGCTGAAGTACCCCTTTAAATACTTTTAAGTCATCCTCTGGTTGAGAACCACTGCATTAATCAGTATTCATTTTTTCAGATTGTTGGCCGAGGGAATGATCAAGTAGCGATGACCTCCAAGTTTGAGACCAGAGAAGATTTTGGTAAGTTGTTTTGTGAATTTTGTTTGCGAAGGTGGCTTTATTTTGGAGTGCTGTTGAAAGATACCCATTTTTACTACATCCCGTAGCTGTGATCCGGAATTATGGAAACTTGCTGCTGGAAATGTCTGGCATTGTCCCTGATGGAATTGTGGCATTCTTCACAAGCTACATTTACATGGAGAACATCGTGGCCTCCTGGTATGAACAGGTATGAAGAAGCAACTTGATTCCTTCTCAGATCATTTAAAGTGCTGCTATTATAATCATGACTCATTCACTTGCTGGATTTGTAGGGAATCCTTGAGAACATCCAAAGGAACAAGCTCATTTTCATAGAGACCCAGGACGCAGCCGAGACTAGCATGGCCCTGGAGAAGTATCAGGAGGTCAATAAACATTGGATTTTTAATGCTCTCTAATCCTATTTCCCTTAATCGTGTTGTGTAATGTTGACTTTATTTTAAGTTTCCTGTATTAATGTAATCACTTTTGTTATCTTTCACTTTCAGGCCTGTGAGAACGGCAGAGGAGCAATTCTGCTCTCAGTGGCAAGAGGGAAAGTGTCAGAGGGGATTGACTTTGGTGGATACTAGTCCCTTGATCAATTTGGTGCTGTCTTTAAAGAAAAATTAAGTAAAAACTGATCAACGAGAGGTTTTCTTTTTAACCCCCAGTTCATCATTTTGGTCGTGCCGTTATCATGTTTGGAGTGCCGTATGTTTACACCCAGAGCCGAATCCTCAAGGTTGGCAGAACTCACAGATCAGGATTTCTTTCTAATACATTCTGTAACTGATAAAAATCCTGACCTGTCTTCTTGATTCAGGCACGGTTGGAATACCTCAGAGACCAGTTTCAAATCCGGGAAAATGACTTCCTGACCTTTGATGCGATGCGGCATGCGGCTCAGTGTGTGGGTAGGGCCATCCGAGGCAAAACAGACTATGGCCTGATGATCTTTGCAGATAAAGTAAGTAAACTGGTGGGAAAGTTGCACGTAAACCTTTCTTCGTTGTTTAATTGTTATTTTTCCCTCAGCGTTATGCACGAGCAGATAAGCGAGGAAAGCTGCCCCGCTGGATCCAGGAACACCTCACAGATGGAAGCCTGAATCTGACCATTGACGAGACTGTGCAGTTATCTAAACACTTTCTGCGACAGATGGCTCAGCCCTTCAGACGGGTAAGGTCAAATCACGGGTGACCACGATCATCCGTTCAATGATCTAAACCTGTCATGCTTGGTGGTTTTCATTCAGTAAGTTAGTACTTGTATTCTTTCAAAATTTAGAAGCAGCTGAAATCGTATGCAAGCAAAAAGTGAGAGCGTAACAAAACGTTAGCAGGGATGAGTTTGTGAGGTGCATATTCTCATTTATGTTGAACTTTGTGTGGCAGGAGGATCAGTTGGGTTTGTCTCTGCTGACCCTGGAACAATTGCAGTCTGAGGACATGCTCAAGAAAATTGCCCAGATTGCACATCAAGCCTGAGGTCTCTCACAGTGGAAAGGAACCAAATTGAGCCTGTGTGTATATATGTATTTTTTTTAATGATGCTTTAATATGGTGTTTTCTACAACAACCCAGTAGCATTAATAAATGCTGTTCTTAAACCAGTGTCATTCTGTACTGTTTGCACACAAGCACATTAAATCACAACTGTAGATCACCACACTTAGGGGAGACTACTGGAAGACACCAGGGGCCATTTATAAAAGGTGTGTATGCACAGATTTGAACTTAGTGTGTGTACGCTAAAAACCACACCAACATTCATATTTATAGAAACAGTCTTTTATGTGGAAAAGTGCTTTAGCGTCATGTCAGAGTCTGAGCAGACGTACGCCCATTTCCTTATGGCAAAGAGTCAGAGTACCTCGGGTATTTGGAAATCCAAGGATTGGATTGGATGTTGACTGGTGCTCTTTTATATATTAATGACGTTAATTTGGGGGAGTTTACAAGGCCGAGCTCTGAAACCATTCAGCTACACACAATTTCAAGATAATTAACGATTTGATCTGGAAGATAACACAATTTTGTGTATGTTTGTTCCCTGAATCATACATGCGCACAGTTGAAAATTTTTGATTAAATATTTTATTTATGCTATAGAAAACTATTTGGTCACTTGATAAAAATAATGACGCAAAAAGCACAGAATAATCACTTTGTGGGACAATCAAAATATGTTTTTGACTGGTTGGCACTGGCAGTCGTCCACCCATACAAAGAGAACAGGCCAGCCAATTAGTGAAGTAACTGTGGCGAAAGTGTTGGGAAGAGAAAAGGGAGGAGAGCACCTGCAAATGAGATCATTGGTTAAAACTATAAGAATAGTGCCCTGGCCTGAGACAAGTTCAGACGTCCTACAGGCATCTCGGCTTTGTTGCTTTGTTCAATAAAGTCTTATTTTGACTTCTGGAACTCTGCCTCTTCAGCCTTATTTGCAAGAATGGGCCAAATCAGCTGTTATTCACCTATTTATCAGACAGAGGTAGAACAATTTTATTTGGTTTATCAGCAACATTGTGTACATACATATGTGCATATGTAACATTCAACCATATAGCATGTACAACTGTTTAGATTATGTAACACGTCATTGATTTCTATGTGCAAATGCCTTTACCTCTCAATAACTACTTCCACTAACTAGATTCAAGTTATATACTGTATATTACTCTCGTACCCTCAAGTTCAGCTATAAAATCCTTTCTATTGTGATGGAAGTGCTAAAACTAAAACGACAGTACAGCATATATCGACTATATACACACGCAATATGTGCTTAAAAAGTCATAGGGATAAGGGATAAAAAGTCCCTTATTTTATAGGCACAAGTAAGTACCACAATTGTTTGACATTACCTCAGAAATGTTTCATTTATCTTGGAATGTAACATGTAACTTTAATTAGGAATTTTAAGTGCATTTAGATCAGATTTTAAGTTTTATGTGCAACTGAAATTGTTCCATTGTTATGCTATAATTTTACTGCATGATGGCGTGAGAACATGGAATGGATTTCACATAATACTACAATATGTTAAGGTGGAGTCACATAAGCAATTTCTTTTGAGAAAATTCATGAGCCAAAAAAAAGGTTCATTGTCTATAGTGTAGCGATGCCTGAAGCATAGTTCACACATAAGTCACTTTCAAATCAGGCAGAAAGTTGGTCAATGCAACAAAATGCACGTCCAACATGCGAGGATCGTGTGGATTCCTATTGAAATTACTATTTCGCCTGAAAGTTTTTGCCAAGTAACAGTAAATGTGACCGCACCTTTAGTGAAAAAAACTGCATCCTGCTGAATGTTGTGGTAAAAGAATAGTAATTGTAGGAATTAATACACTAATTAAAATTGGATAGTACTTTTAGCTTTGGAATGCAATAAGTTAAGATTCTCTGTGAATTTTTATATTGCAACTGGTTTAAATAAAAACAAAAAAGAGATCCAACTTATTTCAACAAAGTAAAAAAAAAAAAAAAACCTAATCCAAAGTGTGCTTCCCTTTCCCAGAAGCACTTTGACAGACTACTTTGACATGTGTGCCTCAGGGAGGCCTGCATTCATTGTCCCATACAATTTCTCATATTATTGTCAGATAGGATCTCTGCGGTTATTACAGACCATTCAGTTGACGTCATATGGTGTGGCTGAAGGTTAGCTGTCTCCGCCCAGAGATGCGCGGCGGGCTAAACTCTGCGTGCTGGAACTCAGACCCCGTGTATCTGTCAGCCTCTTGGGCATCTGAAAAGACAAAACTAGGCTTTAATAATCCGTTAATTAATCTTGATCTAATTCCTGATTAGTGAAATTATACCCTGCTGTTCAAAACTTTAGGGTCACTAATTTTTTGTTGTTGAATACTTTAAAATACTTTCGTTCAGCAAGGACGCATTAAATTGTTCAAAAGTGACAGTAGACTTTTATGAATAACTGCTGTTTAAAAAAAAAAAAAAAAAACGTTATTCATCAAAGAACAGTAAAAAAAAAGGTTTTCAACACTGATAATAATAAGAAATGTTTTTGAGCACCAAATCAGCATGTTAGGATGATTTCTGAAGGATCAAGTGACACTGAAGACTGGAGGAATGATGCTGAAAATTCAGCTTTGCCATCACAAGAATAAACTACATTTAAAGATGTATTAAAATAGAAAACAGTTATTTTAAATAGTAATAATATTTCACAATATTACTGTTTTTACTGTATTGCTGATCAAATAAATGTGCAGCCTTGGTGAGCAAGAGACTTCTTTCAAAAACAAAAATTTGAAAAATTGAAATTTACTAGCGCAAAATAACAAGATTTGAGGTATCATACATGTCCAAACCACAACCAGTGGGAAACAAGTTGAATATTTATGGTTAGGGGTCTGTTCAAATCCTGACCCAAAGTATAATAAAACTATGAGGATTATGTGTGAAATACTTGAGAAAATTTGAAGAGAAAAGACTCAACTTACCATAGCAGCCTCTTGATTCTCTTTAAGACTCACATTAAGCACATTGAGAGAATTGGCTCTCTTCATCCTTTTTAAAAATAGAGTAGTAGTTAAAAAGGTTGCTCTATTCTACATAAAAAGTGATGCGAGCTGAACAAAAAGCAGAATATCATTACCCAGCAGCTCGAGGGGCTGGTTCTTGTGTTCCAACTCCTTTCAGCTTCCGAACAAGCTTTTCGCTGCTTCGTCTTATGGATTCTCGGAGCTTGGTAAATGATCCGCTGCGCTTTAGACTTCCCAGACCATCCTACAGTGTACACACACACACACACACACACACACACACACACAGAGGAAAATAAACATAAAAAGCAATTTCTCCTTATAAAACATATATATTTGGATTGGAAACATACCTGTCTAGAGCTTCCCTCTTCTGTATGTATCCAAACCGGCCGTCCGTCCCCTTTATAGATGTGAAAATATGAATTTACTATTGGATAGGTATGTTTAATAGGCCAAAATATGGTGTGCAGATAATTCTTTGAAGGCAGATTTAAAATAAATTTTACCCTCCACTGAGCCGAACTCCTTCTCATGAGCACGAGTCAGAATCTCTTTATAAAGAGCCTCAGCTTGCCTGTATTTACCCTGCTTGAGGTAGCAGGAGGCCTGGGGAGCACACAGTGTGTTATATAACACATAATATAACACTGCTATCATTATTAAGTAACTCATTTCCTATCCTCACAAGGTTGTTCTTCGTCTTTGCCACGTTGGCATCGTCAGGACCCAGCTGGCTCTGGTAAATGTGCAGGGCGCGTTCATAGTACTGCTCCACCTCCTGGTATTTGCCCTGGTTCTGGCATAGAAGGGCTAAGTTATTCAGCTGCTTGGCTACATCGGGGTGATCCATCCCAAGCACCTGTCACCAGACAAAGATAGACAAGATATTTCAAAAAGACCAGTGGTTCAACCTTTTTGACTCCAAGGACCCCCAAATGTCCACAACCATATTTAAAGGCCCCATGACTTTTCCAGTTGTTCTTGATTTACTTGATAAAGATTAAGGATATGGACTTTTACAAATATTTTTTTTAATATATCATTTCAGCCCGATAAAATAGAGCAAAACTAGAAAAATGTTTGTTCGTTATAAAAATTACCGTGGAGTTATATGATTTTATTCATTTACATGACTAGAAATCAAACATATTTCCAGGTTTTCCAAGATTGTTGGAATCCTGGTTCATCAAAGACAAAAAACATCATCTTAAGTCATCTTGAGGCCCCTAGTTGAGAAGTTGTATGTGCATGTAAAAATAATAATAACAATAAAAATATATTTATTTACACAAGATATTTAAATGTATATAAATAAGGGTGGTAATGTACACTAGCATTCATATGTTTGTGGTTGGTAAAAATGCATGTTTTTGAAAGAAGTCTCTTATTTTCACCAAGGCTGCATTTTTGCATCAGCAAATCCATTAAAAACAGTAATCCTGTGAATTGTAATTCTTGTGATGGCCAAGCTGAATTTTCAGCATCAATACTCTAGTCTTCAGTGTCACATGATCCTTCACAAATCATTCTAATATGATGACTTGGTGTACAAGAAACTTTTATAATTATTATCAATGTTCAAAACAGTTGTACTGCTTAATATTTTGTGAAAACCAAGATTTTTTAAAAATTCTTTGACAAATAGAAATGTTCTGTAACAAAAGTCTTTACTGTCACTTTTGATCACTTTAATGCATCCATGCTGAATAAAAGTATTAATTTCTTTCAAAAAGAAATCTTACTTCCCAAACTTTTGAACGGTAGTGTGTCACAGATTACCCTGTGTGTTTGGGGACTTTTATGTTATTTCCTGTTGTAAGTTTTGCTTTGTAGTTCTTTGTAGTTTTTCATGCTAATTTAGTTCTCCAGGTGTTTCCTATCCGTCATGCCCCCTTGTTACCTTGTTTAGCTAGTCTTCCCTGTGTATTTATGGTGCTTATGTTCCACATTAATGTTTTCTCAGTCGTTGTATTGTATGTATTAGCCTGGATGCCAGCCGAACTTAGCCCTGCCCACAACATTTGAGGTTGGGAAATTTGGTCTGAACTTGATTTGTTTGGGAGCAACTATGCTCGAACCAGAGCTGTTTGGACCAATCAAATTGTCAGGGCGGGCTTTATATGATGATGGACAGGTGATCAACAGTAACGTAACCCTCCATGTCACCAAAGAGCGCTTGGGTTGAATTCGTTCTAATCCTAAATGGAGAACTTGTTCGTATATGCATTCCCCTTTACTCTTTCTCTCAAACATGATGATCTCGTTGGTAAGTACTCCGTGTATCCTTCAATTATTTTTTACAACACCGGAAAAGATCGTTTACACTCATCTTCTACTTCTTCCAGCGTGCATGCAGTTGAGTCCTGTTGACAACTATGCGTCGCTCAACACGTCACTTACTCCGTTGCTCTGATCGTTTGTAGGTCTATCCAATTGTGTGCAGAGGGATTTTCTTTCCTGGTTCGGTTGAAACATTCCCCATAATCACAGCCCAATGGAGCAGAATCAGACTCATATTCTGACTAGAATCTGAGGATGACGTATGTATGGATGTGGTATTATGAGTTCTTTTTTAGTTTTGTCTTTAAATGTTCCGGCACTTAGATTCGCTTCCCTGCCTGCTCATTCCACACTCTGCGTTACAAGTGGATATGATCTGACAGGTGGGATTACCATTCTTCTATTATGTCAGTACCTTTTCTCTGATCTCCAAAGCTCTTTTACACAATGGCTCTGCCTCTTTGTACTTCCCCCTTTTCCCATACAACACAGCCAGATTATTCAGAGTAGCTGCCACCTACAAACACAAACACATAAACTCAAGGAAAAGGATATGTGAATTTGTTTTACTTCCTAAAGAAATCAAACAGTGCATACTGCTGGATGGTCCATGCCTAGTGTCTTCTCACGGATGGCCAATGCATCATTCAGGAGATTGGCAGCTTCCTTGTATTTGTTCTGATCCCTTTAAAGCATGAAATTAATAATAATTTAATAAGGTTATCATTTAAATACAAATATTGATTCTGTAAATGATAAGTTACATTTTTATTTGATGTTCTATAAAACTGACCTGTACACTAAAGCCAGAATATTGAGCATGGTAGCAACATCTGGGTGACTGTGGCCCGAGGATTTCTCCAGGTCCTCCAGAGCTTGCTTGCAGAGCGGCACGGCCACCTCGTAGCGGCCCTGAGAGGCGTACTGGATCACCAGGTTGTGGAGCGTTCGGAGTCGGGCAGGGATCTCATATCCTCCCTGCTGGGCAGCGGCGGCGGCACTACTGTGTGGCCGAGACACTGCAAATACAAGAGCTGCACTGAGACGCATGTACACATGCTCCAATAGACAGTTAATGAGTTCAAATCCATCTTGTGACATTTCTCAATTTCCTGTCCTCCACACTTATCTCCATAAAAAAGGGCAAAAACAATCTTTCAGGAGTTTAAATTCTAGTTGAGGTTGTACTAAATCCTAACTGTGCTTGAAATCAAACACCGCCCTAAACCTATCTTAGGCCAACCTAGCAGCTGACATGGCAAAATCTCTGAAAACAAATGTGTAAAGGAACAGCTGTGGTCTGTGAGGAATGATGTACTTTGTGATTGCTCCTCTTCTTCAGTAGGAAAGAGATCATCAAGGGACTCCTTCCCTGAAGAAGAATCTTTATCCTCCTGCAAGAAACAAACAGCAAGAACATGTCATGAGTGTACCATTTCATATTTTGGAAAGCCTTTAGACACACTTCCAAAATAACTTAGAAATATTTCAATTAATAAATGATTATGGAAGTTTAGGGTCCAATTCTCGCTATTAACTAGTTGCTTATTAGCAAGCATATTACTAGGATATTGGCTGTTTATTAGTACTTATAAAGCACATATTAATGCCTTATTCTGCATGACCTTATTCTACATCCCTTAATCCTACCCAATACCTAAACTTAACAACCTTACTAACTATTAATAAGCAGTAATTAGGAGTTTACTAAGGCAAAAGCCTTAGTTAGATAATAGTGAGAATTGGACCCTAATCTTAAGTGTGGCAATGATTATTAATATATTACATTCTAATTAATTAAATTCTAGTAGCTTTGTCATATATTGCAGCAGAAATGGTCAGAAAAAATTATCTGCCTATATGGAGGTCTTCGTCAAAAAGTTGTGCATCTTTAACTTTGGGTATTTTTATGTCCCAGGGGTTGATTTTTACTAAAACTAACAGATTTTAACTTTATGAAGGTCAAACTGACTTCTAACTAACTTTTTGCCATAGCATGCATTTATTTTTCCATATGCCTTTTTGTATGGATAATATGAAAATTCCTCATGAACATATGAAATACATTACGTTTAAAAATATGATAATCCAAACAAAAAATAAAGTATACATAACACTACAAATATATCAGTTACAACTGTCCCACTGCTGTGTGCTGTTAATTCCACAGCATATATTAAAAAATATATGCCTGATATGAAATAAGAAATGTAATGTGTGAATTAAAAAAAATAAAGATAAATCTCACTTGTGAGCAGAATATTGTTTTTGTCAGTGATTTTGTCAAATTATTCAAGTCTGACAATTTAATTGTGTGCATTTTAGATGCATAAAATGCTCAGCAAGACAAAGGAGTCTGACATTTTAATATTCAAAAAAGTAATTTCCACCACAGAACGCTATTAAAAACAACTTGAGATGTGGTGTAAATTACACTGAGGTGGCAATTGTTTTTATTAATGTTTGTTTAATTATTATCAGGAAGCATGATTGAGAAAACAACAATAAAACCACAAAGCTAGTCTAGAACAAAATGTTTAGCCTAAGAATCTAATATTAACTGTATGAATGTGTTCAAGATGAACCCCTACCAGAGGCGGCTCTTCATGGTCGTACTTGCGGATGCTGCTCATGAACTGCAGGTGCCTGTTCTGCTCCTCTAAAGTAACCACTTCCTGTTCCCGCTCCTGTAGCTGCTGCTGGGCCCGGGCCAGCTCGTCCCTTAGCCACTGGTTCTCCTGGCACAACCTCCGCACCTGAGCACGCAACTTCTGCTTCTCTGCCTCCAAGGAGCCCAGGTGTGCTGACAGCGCCATCATTACCTGGATGAGCGGGAAACACAGCTAGGGTGAGTGGATATGCTCTTAACGTGACAGATAAATGAAGATGACTGTGTTGCTCACTTGTGCCTCTCCTAAGCCCAGCTCAATCCTCTCCAGAGACTCTAAAATGATGCTGGTCTTCTCCTGCTCCAGGCTGCCGCTCTCGCTGGACTTCTGGCTCTGGAGCGTTTCCTGCAGGCTGTCCAGCAGCGTGCGGTTCTCTCCACGCAAAGCCTCCAGCCCTGCGATCACCTGCTGGGTGCTGCAAAGGATTTCCTCCCCTGACAACATGTCTGACCTCCTGGAGAGGGACATATATGTATTTGGTATTTATGTGCATTTATTGTGCAAATGGAGCATGATTCCAAGGACCTTTTTACATGCAGAAATGCATTTCCTACCAAACTGATGGAAATTATTTAAAGGGTGAACATTTACAAGAAATTCAAACTTTGTTCTTACATGAGGAGAAGGGTCACATTTACACTTACATTTTTTAAAGAAATTAATACTTTTATTCAGCAAGAATGCATTAAAATGATCAAATGTGACAGTAAAGCCTTTTACAATGACACAAAAGAGTTCTATTTCAAATAAATGCTCTTTTTTAATCTTATATTAATCAACAAAATCATGAAAAACATGCATCACAGTCTCCAAAAAAATATTAAGCAGTTTTTACACTGATAATAATTAGAAATGTTTCTTGAACTCCAAATCCTTTCTGAAGGATCATGTGACACTGAAGACTGGAGTAATGATGCTGAAAATTCTGATTTGCCATTACAGCAATAAATTACATTTTAAAAATATTATAATAGAAAAAATATATATATTATTTTAAATTAAATTTCACAATATTACTGAGCATGAGAGACTTCTCTCAAAAATATTTGAAGTATCCAAATGGTGTACATGCAAATAATTATTTTGCATAGATCAGAACCCAAAGTGTATCTATGGTATAGACTGGATTGTGTCAGATGTACTAATTAGAAAGCCTAACTTTCATCAAGTCAGAATGTCAAAAGTAATATTTTATAGTGTATTTCCACACCATATTTTATAGTTCAGCGCAAAAAGACTGCTACACTTCGGGTACATAAACTTACACAGACTTGACAGGTGATTTGTCAGCCAGAAAATGGTCTGGAAAATGTGTAGACAAACTCTACACAAGCAACTACTAAACAAGCAGAAAAGGGTCACAGGTAGAATTACATTACACACACGGTATAGAATATCAAAACTGACCTTAATTCACACTTAAAGCACAATATCCTTTGGCAGCAAAGAAAGAAAAAGCTTCATAATAAAAATGCATTCTCTGATGGGAAAACAACATGTAAAAGTAACCCTAACAAAAGAGCACCATGTGTGATACGTTCAAATGGGCAATATACTTGTTTTTCAGTAAGAACCAGAGAATACAACTATTCTAGTTTTAAGAGAATAAGAGCAGAGACCCCTTATAGCTTTAAAAGACTGAGGTGAAGTGAAGCTTCTTTGCCACCCCAACAAGATGAAAACAAGCAGAAGGGTTGCTAGGTAAGAATCAGTTTACATGTAGGAACAAAGATCCCTCTGGGGAGGTAAAGGTCTGAGATAATGTTTACGCCAGACTGATGAGGTTATCATACACGTGATACATGGTTTTAATGGTAATTAATTGAGAAAATAACAAAACAATGATAAATGATGAATTAGGTACCAGTTTGGCATGTTTAAAGGGTGGAGTTGGATAAAGGCTAAACATTTTTTTAAAAAGTGTCATTATTTACTCACCCTCATGTCATTTCAAACTGTGGGACACAAAAGAGAAATTTGAAAATTTTGCTGGTTGCTCTTTATCATGCAATTATAATGAATGAAGACTGGAGGTGTCAAGACCATCATAAAAGTGTCATAAATGTCTGTTCACTAGTGTGCTATATTCCAAATCATCTAATTCAGAATATCAGTGAATGACAAACTAAATGTCAGTCTGTTTGTTATAAAAGGAATTGTATCGCTTCAAAGGACAGAACAAGAATCACATTTAGTCATTTTAGAGGTTGACAAACCCACTAATTGTTTAGGCTACTTTCAGTATAGTGAAAGGAATGGCTAAAATATCATGGCAGAAAGAAAGTCATACAAGTTTGCATTGACAGGAGGGTGAGCAAATAATGACAAAATCTATTGGATTTGACTTTTGAATACTACAGTATTACTAAGTCTGACTTCTGGTAGTCTATTTCCAGACACATGTTGTGTAAACAAAGCAGAGATATATTTACATATAAATATAGATGTATGTATGCATATTTACTATATATAACCTAAACTGAATTAATATCTCCTTATAATAAACTGGCTATAAGATGGGCAGACCCTTAAAAAGTGATTTTTAGTGGTGATAATTGCAGTCGACTTAATAAACATGCCGACTTTTATCAGAGTAGAATCGAAGGATAATTCAGGAAAACAAACACTGACCAAGAAACGAGAGTGTAACAGTCTATCAAACCGCAGAGTAAAGCTGTTTATTCTCCCAGCTCATTAAAAGAGACTATCGGTCAGTGAGTGTCAACAGCTGATATTTATTTACCTGCAGTAACTCGGACAAGTGTCCGCGACGCGTCCCAACTTTACAGCCAGACAATTCCGACTAAAATATTCCACATCACATCTTTATTTACCTGATGTAGTAGCGATAAATGAATAAAGCCGTCGCGGTCATTTATTCACCTGTTGTGGCGTCGCAGACGGGCTGAATTAACAGCGCTTACCTGATCCGTCATTGCACACCATGTACGGCGGCTGCGCGCGACCACACAGGCCACCTATCCGTGACAGCTCAGAACTGCGTCTGAATGAGCACCATCATCATATTTTATTTAAATAGTTTTGTTTTTATTTTATTTTTTGTATTGTGTAGCCTACTGTGAACTTCTGACAGCCACAGCTGCCAGTATTTTTTTTTTTTACTGTAAATTGAATGTTATATTTTTACAGTGAGTATGAAACTGACTGACTGAGTCAGTGTATGCAAATATTTGAGCTATGATTCCAAAGACTCACATGACAAGCAAGGCCGGATTTACCACCGGGCCGATTGGGCCGGTGCCCGGGGGCCTCCGACCTCTAGGGGGCCTCCAAGACCACACTAACTGTGGCCTCATCCTTTTTTTTATTTTTTATTATTAGATTCAATTAAAATTAATGAATGAGTGTGTGTATGTGTGTTAACAATAATTAATTTGCACACACAAAAAAATCATGATCAGCTTTTCGGTTGTGTCTGATGATGACAATGAGTCAGTATCAGTTTACCGCGGAAACTGTTGACAGCGGCAAGACAGGCGGTAGAAGACCGTGTGAAAAAGAGTTGAGGACAAAAAACAAACAACATGGATAAAAAACGATGGAGCAGTGGAGCCACCAAACGGAAAGCTAAAAGGGAGAAGGATAGCCGACCGAAACCGAAACAGAGACAGGTGCCTCGGAAGCCGCTGATGGCGGCAGAGACCCGGCGTCGACGGGTAGGATAACGTACATAACCAGTTTGACAGACTAAAAAAATGTAGGTCTATCTATTATTTTTTCCCCTTATTAAAAACCCTAATTATAGCCAGATCGGCGCAGAAGCCTTTCATCTGCATCCCCCGAGTCCGACCCGATCCACCTAAATAAATTATTTTCCTGATTTAACTAGAGGCGAGCCCAGCATCTGCATTTCACCGTCTGTCCCCGTATGGTATGATATGTTGCTTTTTAGTAACGTAACGTTTACTGTATTAATGTTGACTGTTCCTTTTTATGACCAGATACGCGTTTTAGGCTTATCAATGCATAGATGTGGGACTCGTTCTCTAGTTGAGCGTATTTCACATATTTTAAAAGAAGCCTATTGCCTAACGTTACATCTCTCGTCTTTTCCCGTCAGTTCACTACTACAGAGAAGTATCGCTTTGTTGTTTTTAATATTTTTAGAACCTTAAGCTGATTAAATCATTATTTTATGAGATAAAAATGTGCTTATTTATGTAGGCTATTATGTAACTAGTGGCTCAAGTATACTAATAAATCATAATCTAACTTGCAGGGCTATTATTAGGGTTATAAGTTAACTCAAACTAAAACTAAGAACATGAAAACATGTTAACTGAAGTAAAATAAAATATATTTTCATTTCAGCTAGTAATTCCATTTAGTTTAACTTGATTTAATAAAAGAGCTAAAACTGAAATAAAAATATTTAAAAAATAAAATCTGTATTTATTATTTAAAATTTTTTTTATTTCACATCCTGCCCAATGATATTCTAAACAATGTTGATATTTAAGGATATGGAAACAAACAGTGAATGTAGGCTGTGCAATATATTATGAGCAAAAAGGTAGTTAAAATCACCTATTTGTATGCGCATTTTGGGATATTGCATCAAAAAAAACTGAATTGAAACGGCAAGATGCATATGCGCTCATTTGAGTCGGATACATTTTCTATCCGATACGAAAACATGCGCATAAACTACGATGGAAATGCCTTATCGAATAAATTCCTTGATGCGCATTAAAAAAAAACTTTTGCGATGTAACAGCATAACTGTAGGCTACCGACCAGCGGAAAAATCTTGTTTGCAAAACATCTGAAATGTGTTTTGGTCATTCAGAACTCTGTTGTCAAGGATGCTCCTCCTCTCCTGACAGATTGTTTCAAAGCAGCTTCACAGTGTGAAACAGGAAAATAATGCAACAGAATTTTATTCGGCCGTACAGCCACTCTGTAGGGAACTGTGATGTTATCAGCTCATTTCAATTATCATACAGTGACAATGTGGGCAGATAAGTAATTTAGTTTATATGGTTAATTTAGTTTACTAATTAGGTTTATTTGGATATTAAGTTGAAAATTTAGTGTTTTATTTTTCAGACCTACTGTATGGATATGAATGGTATTGCCTCATTCCATATTGTTTAAAAAAATATACCAATATATCATACAAACTTGATATATAATATTTCAAAGTATTGGTACTTTTACTTGATTACAATTTTTTAGTACTTTGTCCATCTCTGCAACTCATTTTAATTATGCACCACTCTGCCCCCTTTTCTTACTGTCCTTGTTTTGTTTTAAACTAAAGAAAAACCCAAATTATTTTTTTAAGCTGTGTGAGTTTGGGTCACGAGTTCTGGGGGGCCTCGAAAATTTTGTGCCCAGGGGCCTCTGTTTTCTAAATCCATGCCTGATGACAAGTAATGTTTAATTAGACTGATTGTTTTGTTAATGCAACATTAGTGAGGCAGCCCACTAGTGAAAATAACAAAATAGAAAAACTCAACAAAATATCATGAGTATCGGCAAAACTTAATGAATAGGCCTATGTACTTAAAATGACTAGCGGTCTAGGTAGAGTTGCTCTTGGCAACAAAAACAAACAATTCTTACAATGTAAATGTCTGTGTTAATCTATTTGTTACATCACATAGTCACAAATCAGTCTAAACAGACTGGACATGCACAGGGAGGAGTTTTTCTGTGACGCCACATTGGCATAGTTTCAATAAAGCCGCTTAGGGTGAGTTGAGGCAAGAGGGTGGGGGTGTTGTCTGGGTCACAAAATAAGCAGCATTAGCCTCAGACCCGTCAGACGGGCTTAACTTAATGATAGGAACCATACAGATCAGGATGCATCTTGGAAACATGATGAGTTTAACATGCAAACTTATCAAAATAAGAATTTTTGAATCAGAATTGAGAGTGAGGAATGGGAGGGGTCAACCCATTCAGAATGCAACAGACAAGGGGAAAAGCTGATACTATCACATTTTGCAGCATGGAAAGAGTAAAACCAGCGTATGATTTAGGAAGAAAAATGAGTCGAGGGATATAAAGTGGAGCGTGATGGCAATGGGCAACTGTGGGCAGATATATGAGACTGGAATGATTAATGGTTCAGCTGCTAGAGGAGCTGGGGGCAAATATACTCCCAATAAGGGCAGCTTCCAGAGCAGTGCAATGTTCTCAAACAGGGAGAGAGCTAATCTATATCTCTAAATGTGATGAGGCCAAAGTCAATAGAACCACTAAAAACCCCTTTTGATCTCTCTCGCTCTCTCTGTTGTGTTAGCTCAACCACACTTTATGTGGCATGACTGAATTTAATTTGTTACGAGGACACTAGACAACGTCTGAAATTGTCAGTAAAATGCAAATTCAAGAAATATAACAAATTCAGCAATGCCTTTCCAATTATTACTCCCCAACAACAAAAACAAACAATCACAATTCTTAAACTATTACCTTCAAACATAAATATGCAGCTTTAGACTTGCAAAGTAGCAGTAGGGATGTATTGTTACTAAAACATTATAATTTTATATTTCTAATTGTGATATTAGTTTCACTGGCTCATAAATGGCACATTATTGGGAAAATAATAACACAACATTTCTGTCACGTGTGGCAGAGAAACTGAGGGGAGGACTCAATAGCGGGAGAAAGTGATATTTATTTACAAAAGAAATAAAAACACAAAACAAAACCCACAATGGGGAAAAACATAATCAAACTCATAAACCAGAAACAAACTCAAAACATACCAAACACGGTGAGACGTAGACATGACAACGATACAACAAAGACTGAACACACAAAGGAACTATTTAAAGGGGACAAATCAAGCAGGGACCGAGGGAACACAGGTGGGACAAATGAAACCAATAACGAGATAACAAGGGGGGTGGGATTCACATTTATGTGTAATAATATTATTAATGTATTATATTATTAGGGTATAATGAGAGAAGCAGAACTTAACAACACAATGGTAAGTTTATTTATGAAGCAGGATCAAGACAATGCAGGTGAGAAGTGACTTGATGGTATATAGAGGATTAAAAGACTGAATGATACAGTACATGTGGGGTCTTATCTTGGCAGGCAGGAGATGACGCGTACGTACACACACACACACACACACACACACACACACACACACACACACACACACACACACACACACACACACACACACACACACACACACACACACACACACACACACACACACACACACACACACACACACACACACACACACACACACACACACACACGTATTTGTGGTAAAACTGTGCTTATATAAATGGTAATCAATTAGCCAAAAAAACATGGTTACTACACTTTTACTATAATAAAACCATGGTTATTTTTCGTAAGGGAAGACGAAGATCACGGACCCCAGGAGACAAGGAGATGGTCAGGAGATAACTTGGAGAATGACGTCGGAGATCGTAGTATCACAGAATTTCACAAGGTGGGTATCGAGGTAATCGAGGGTCTGTATCTCTTGTTGAGGCCAGAAAGAAACTGAGTGAGTGTGTGTGTGTGTGTGGGTTTGATTGGTGTGCTGATGATGGAAATGTGCAGGTGATTAGCATACTTGGAAATGTGACAGGAAAAATGTGACATTTATATTATATTAATAATAAAATATAATAATAATATACAACAATATATAATATATTTACAGTTTTTGTACTGCAAAACAGCAAGACTGTTTTTTCCCTATAACAGAGTTTTTATAGTCAACTTGATGAGACCAGTGATGTAAACAATGAAGTACTCACAGAGACAATTATGAAGAAAATTGTGCTGTCAAATCGATTAATCGCGATTAATCACATCAAAAATAAAAGTTAATGTTTACATAATATGTGTGTGTAATTATTATGTTTATATATACACACACACACACATGCATTTTTAAGAAAAAATATATATGTATATATTCATATAAATATATATACAGTGTATATACACTCACCTAAAGGATTATTAGGAACACCTGTTCAGTTTCTCATTAATGCAATTATCTAATCAACCAATCACATGGCAGTTTTATACATAGCAATTTTGAGCGTGGCATGGTTGTTGGTGCCAGACGGGCCGGTCTGAGTATTTCACAATCTGCTCAGTTACTGTGATTTTCACGCACAACCATTTCTAGGGTTTACAAAGAATGGTGTGAAAAGGGAAAAACATCCAGAATGCGGCAGTCCTGTGGGCGAAAATGCCTTGTTGATGCTAGAGGTCAGAGGAGAATGGGCCGACTGATTCAAGCTGATAGAAGAGCAACTTTGACTGAAATAACCACTCGTTACAACCGAGGTATGCAGCAAAGCATTTGTGAAGCCACAACACGCACAACCTTGAGGCGGATGAGCTACAACAGCAGAAGACCCCACCGGGTACCACTCATCTCCACTACAAATAGGAAAAAGAGGCTACAATTTGCACAAGCTCACCAAAATTGGACAGTTGAAGACTGGAAAAATGTTGCCTGGTCTGATGAGTCTCGATTTCTGTTGAGACATTCAGATGGTAGAGTCAGAATTTGGCGTAAACAGAATGAGAACATGGATCCATCATGCCTTGTTACCACTGTGCAGGCTGGTGGTGGTGGTGTAATGGTGTGGGGGATGTTTTCTTGGCACACTTTAGGCCCCTTAGTGCCAATTGGGCATCGTTTAAATGCCACGGCCTACCTGACCATTGTTTCTGACCATGTCCATCCCTTTATGACCACCATGTACCCATCCTCTGATGGCTACTTCCAGCAGGATAATGCAGCATGTCACAAAGCTCGAATCATTTCAAATTGGTTTCTTGAACATGACAATGAGTTCACTGTACTAAAATGGCCTCCACAGTCACCAGATCTCAACCCAATAGAGCATCTTTGGGATGTGGTGGAACGGGAGCTTCGTGCCCTGGATGTGCATCCCACAAATCTCCATCAACTGCAAGATGCTATCCTATCAATATGGGCCAACATTTCTAAAGAATGCTTTCAGCACCTTGTTGAATCAATGCCACGTAGAATTAAGGCAGTTCTGAAGGCGAAAGGGGGTCAAACACAGTATCAGTATGGTGTTCCTAATAATCCTTTAGGTGAGTTTACATGCAAATTTTTCTTAAATATAAACATGAATGAGTGTATTTATATATATAATAATTATACACATACACATTATGTAAACGCAAACTTTTATTTTGGATGCGACTAATCACGATTAATCAATTTGACAGCACTAGAAGAAACCATTATTTTTAAAGAAATATCAGAGCGCAACAGAATTGAAACAGTGACGCAAAGAAAATTAATAAATAATTTTAGAAAAAAATCTCTATATAAATAAATATAATAGTTTATTATTTTTTTGTATTCTTTGCAATCAGTTCAAATATAATGATAATGAATACAGATACACAAATTGGCTGATATTCCAATGAAAAATGAACATTTACCAATTAATAGAATTTCTATTGCATTAAAAATATCAATTAATGTGACTAATAGTACAGTTTCTTTTAATTATACCAATATTCAGTCATGACGACACAAATTGTGCAGATGTTGCCAAAGAATGAGGCGCTAAGTATTTGTTTTAGACAAGCACCATTAAATGAGGCTTTGGTATAAGTAGACAGGTTATGGAGAGCAGTGCTAAGCACAGAGAATGCAATGAACATTTCTGTGGGAAGCCCCTCCACACCTCAGGTGACACACACAGCACAGCTGTTAATTCAGCCGTTATAGCTGTGCTTTCAAGGAGGAGAACTGTAACAGCGCATGCAGTAGAATCTGTGAGCAAGTTTTTGGATTGATTGTATAGATGTGGGAGATATGATGCTATGCAGAGCCAGCAAAGTGTCAGTTCGTGAATCAAATGCTCAATGACCTTTTCACTGACAGTAAAAGCAAAGCGAGAACATATCTGGCACAGTAGTGCTAAACCATGTGACTCGATGTCATCCAGCGATGTTTATTTTCAAAAAGATGTAGGCTACAGATACCCATACTGCTGCACTAGAAAAACATAACACATATGGGACATCAAACATTTATTTCACATGCATAAATACATTTTGGTTACAGTCACTCTAAATACTGGGGGCAGAGGTCATTGGACAGGCAGAGGGAGGGACGGACGAACAGAGGGACTCATAACTGAGTCAGTGCAATTCAATCTGGCGAGATGGCATGGGGAAAGAGACAACCTTGCAACCTAGCACTAAACATAGTGCCTGTAAGCCAGTTGACCAACTCTGATTTCAGCAGAAGAGACTGCAGCGGATGTGCATGTAGGTGCACAAAAAACTCTCAAAACTCCGCTTTTTATAAAATATAAAACTATGACATTCACACTGACAGTAAAAGCAAATCAAGAACATACCTCAGCGCTAAACCATGTGACTCAATGACAAGCAGGGAAAAAAGATTGGTAGAAGTGTTGCAAATGTAGCCTAAATTAAGTTTACTAGCTTGTTTGGGGCCACATTTTAGTTAGGCTAGTAGTTATTGATACTTTAAACTAACTTTTAAGATAAACGTATTTCCTGTAATTAAAGAAAATATTTGTTTGATCATTTTTTCTGTAGTCAACACTACAGACTGTGTAAAAATGTTTTAGTTGTTGGATACAGTCAAGCCCTTAGAAGCAATGGCCAAAATGACCATTTTACAGTACAGACATGTTTAAACTATCAACTTTTTATGCTACATTAATTTTATGTTAGCTAAAAAAAAAAATCTGTTTGTAGAAAGTGAAATATATAAAGGTCACATCTGCATCAGTCCAGCACCTTGGTCATGGGGTCATGGGACTCACGTCCCACCTCTACTACTTACGTAAGATCAAAATGGAATAAACTTGCTGTCTGTTAATGCCAGGCTGTAGCTCAGTTACGTCTCTCGTTACATCTGCCTGGGCCCCAGCAGTTTGTAGCTGTCTGCTAATGTTGAATGTTGAGTTAGCTGGGTTAAACTTTTCAAACTTGAAGTGGAGACCAAACTGAATTTGAATATGTATGTCACATGTCAATTTGTTTGAAAGCATGTGCATCGTACAATCCTGAAATACAACAGCTATCGAATGGCGAAAGACCATCATACACTTTCGGCTAAATATATCTCAAGGTAATCATCTGACTGAGTTATATAACAACGTGCAGACAACCTAAAGAAAAATTTGCACGGCATTTATTATCAATGAGGTTCATTATCTTTTATGGTCATAGATAAAAATAACAATTGTTCTTAGAACCATTTCAAAGATTAAGTTAACAGAGCCCTACGCATACATGGGGTCCTAAGAAGGTGCCATTATAACCCGTCTACACACCTTCTGTCCAAACAGCTGTGGAGAACACAAATGTTTAGAAGCTTCTCTATGTCAAATTACTCTTTTACCCTTGTTTAAATGTTGTCAAACGTTCCCTAGAAATATGCAATCATGATGCAGTTTTAAAGTGCATGCATGACATGATACTCTGCATGTAGATTGTACAGTAACCCCCCACCCCCTATAATTTCCTAAAAGACATTTGCGTATGCTGTTATGAGATAAGGGGGTTTTCTCTGTTCACAGTGACCCCCACACACCCTGCTATGCCCACACTCTCATGGCTGGTGGTAACGCTGTTATGCGACTGTCCTCTCTCACTGCATGCTATGCTGTTGAATGCATGGCTGCTAATTTTGGAGTAGACTGTGAGCTTGAGTTCTTTCCTTTCCCCCTTTAACCCTTGACTTCTCCACCAAATCCAAAGGCTCTCCTGCACTATAGAAGACAGAACTCAAATTGCAAAGATTTTCATATCAAGTGACCCTGAGGTAAAAACAAGAAGTTTAGATGGCATCAGTGTCTAGATACAAATAAGATCTGGCAGATAAGCAAGAAGTGGATAATGGTTGAACAAATTTTGTCACATTGGGACACAGCAGGGGTGCAACTGTGAAACTGGACACTGGGTTTTTAATATAGTGTAGAGGGATGGTTGAGTTTTGTCCTCTTCCATCTTTCTGTACTGTACACACACCTTCACAAACCTGTCGCTTCACTGATGTTATAGAGTTTTTAACCCCCTCCACAGGGTTGACCCTTCTGCCTATATGCTCATGTGCTCTTAAAGCATTTATGGGAAAGGCTAATGAACCAATCAATGGATGCACACTGGAGTTACTTACTCATAAACCTCCAGAGTGTTTTCTGGTTTACTTCCAAGACCATCAGGCTGTGGATGTGTCTGTAGGCAGCTGCCTTCTGTCTACACTGCAAAGAAGTAAAAGTGTCTTTCCTAGTCACTTTACAATAAATCATTTACATACATAACAACATAGGGCAATATAGACGATATTGAGAAAAAGTTGTCTCCTAAGGACACTGGTTTCAGATTTCATGTCTAATAACCTAGAACAAATTCAAGTGAGCTTTAGAGAGAACTAAGCAAATGCTTATTTCTGAGCAGCAATGGAATAAAAAAAAAGTGAAAAGTGAAAAAATAACAATTTAGAATTAATTGAATTGCTCTACCAGACCAAACTTTATGTATTGTGTTATATCATAACGATATCATACTATAACGTTATATAACAATCATAGCTGCCTTCAAAAACAATCAGATGAAAACATTATGCCAACCACATAAGTGTTGTATAGGCATACACAAATTCTCTTGAGTCTAGACAATAAATCTTTCAAATTATACCATAGTCACAGTTTTGTATTTTACATGCAATGGTTTTAGGCAGTAAAGCTCACTAACTGGACACTGAGAACACTAGTGTGTACAGTACATAATGTCTTCACCTCAAGGGACACATGATGCCTTCTCTTACGTTCTCTTAGTATATATTACAAGACATGGATGAATATAGGGCCAACTACTATTTTAATGGGAACCGTCATTAATGTTGACTATTTCTGTTTACTGTAAGTAAACAATATTTTAAGCATAAAAATGTAAATGCCATATAAGGCTATTTTAACTCATACATTCAAAACAACAATGAATATTATGATTCATTTTAGTGGGTTTTGTTTGAATTTTTGAAAGTCCTTTTTCACAATTTCCTTCAGAAAACGGATTAAGTAGCAAAGACCTCAACACAACAGTACTATATAAGTAATAACTAAGTGCATTATAATGAATTCAAATGAGTAAATAAACCATCTCTGTACTTCTGCAGTGCCTTCGAGTTTATTTCATAACTGAACGCGGGGGAACAGGCCACTGTGAGGGGGTGAGGACAGCTGTCCGCCCGTCTCGGGTGTTGTGATGCAGCTTCTTTCCTTTTAGAACCTGAAACCCGTATCAAGGAGTGCAGCTGTCCAATCAGGTTTAAGCATGCATGAGCCGAGCAGCCAATGGGCAACAAACATCGAAGTATATAAACCAAGGTCTGACATCTTGCAAAGTTGGGCAACCCCTACATTGGCTTGGTGAACAGGATCTGATCCCAAGGACTGTTACATTTTCTCCCATACAGGTAAACTAATTACGGTTCAGAGATTTTACAAGGGTGGGAATAAGGGGTACTTGATGAAACAAACTTGATAAACTTCAGACAAAAAGGATGTAATACATTGCGGCTTTCAGTGTGGTTGATCCAAATTTTTCCCCATTCAAATTAATCAAACTACATTGGTGTTCCTCATGCACTGGATTCTGGATTCTTTTGGAATTACTATCTTGATTGGTGGAATGTTAAAAATTCTCAGTTTCATATTTTTGGAGCTGCTTTGCAGAAAAGCTTGTCCTTGTCTGATAAGCTTCAGAGTCATAATGCATTGGAAAGCTAATAAGAGAGCAGTCTGGAGTCTGTTGTCTATGGCAGGAATGATCTGTTGTACTTTTGGTGCAAGGTCATGCCATCTGGGGTTCATAGCTTTTACTCAAGTCTATTCATAATGCCTCAGACATTTCATTCTTTTTGTATGCAACTATATGCAAAATCTGTGAATATGGACAAATAGATTCCTAAACTGTAAGCATTTTTGATATTTCGAATAATATTTGAAATGAAAATTTACAATACCATATGGGGCGAGTGTACATGCTCCACCCCCATCAGAAACTAGAGAGGTGAATGCTATCTGCTGTGAGTGTTGGGAGTGAGTTTGCCAGCCATGCTAAAAATATCACCTACTGTCTGATGCATATAAGCATGCAAACTATGCAACCACCACTTCATGTAGAAATATGAGCTACCGGTTAGAAAAAGCAACATATTCTGTTACTAAGAGATTGGGAGTTTACTTGGGACACGAAATATAGCATGCATTGACTGTGTCTGCAACTACTGGCATGTTATTCTGGAAACTAGTGTGGCTTGTCCTTGACTAAATGCAAATTGGTAGCTGTTTGTAATTCTCAATATCAATGTCAGCGAGCAGGGGCGTTGGTTCCCCTTCATTCCTGCGTACAATGAGTATGCTACACCATAGAAGACCTTAGTAAGCCTGCATGGGACAATGTTCCTAGTTGTCCACCCTGACAACGACTCTGCCGCCAATAGCTGTAGACTTATCTCAAAAGCAAATTGTAGGTGTCAACTTGCCTTCCTCTTGTCTTGTGGCAGATCGTCGGAAAAAACTGCAATCATGACTAAGAACTGCCATAACGATTACAAGATAAAATTCCCTCTGGATGAGGAGTACCCTGACCTCTCCCTGCACAACAACCACATGGCCAAGGTCCTGAACAAGGACATCTACAGCAAACTCAGGGGCAAGTCAACTCCCAGTGGATTCACCCTGGATGACTGCATCCAGACCGGTGTAGACAACCCTGGTAAGCAGAACATGTTTGAATACATTCCTACATAGTAGCCGATCTCTCAGAAACCACAAGTGATGTTTTATTTGTCCTTGAAGATATATAAAGCACTTCCTTTTGATTCCAACTCAAGGCCACCCCTTCATCATGACTGTCGGCTGTGTGGCTGGTGATGAGGAGTCCTACGAAGTCTTCAAGGAGCTGTTCGACCCCATCATTTCTGACCGTCACGGTGGCTACAAGCCCACCGACAAGCACTTGACTGATCTGAACTGGGAGAACCTGAAGGTACTCTAAAGTTCTTTACATGATCATGGCTGTTTTACTCGTACCACGGCTGATGTTTACCTGTGCGCAGGGTGGTGATGACCTTGACCCCAACTACGTTCTGAGCAGCCGTGTGCGTACCGGCCGCAGCATCAAGGGATTCACCCTGCCTCCCCACAACAGCCGTGGTGAGCGTAGAGCTGTGGAGAAGCTGTCCATTGAGGGTGAGTCTCAGTCACGTCATGTACTAACATCTACAAAGCAACATGCCTGGTCTTACGGGCGTTCACATTGTTCGTCTCACAGCTCTGAACAGCCTGGCTGGGGAGTTCAAGGGCAAGTACTACCCTCTGAAGGACATGACTGACAAGGAGCAGGAGCAGCTCATTGCTGACCACTTCCTGTTTGACAAGCCTGTGTCCCCACTGCTGTTGGCTGCCGGCATGGCCCGCGACTGGCCTGACGCAAGAGGCATCTGGCACAACGACAACAAAACCTTCCTTGTGTGGGTGAACGAGGAGGATCACCTGCGTGTCATTTCCATGCAGCTGGGCGGCAACATGAAGGAGGTCTTCAAGAGGTTCTGCGTCGGCCTGCAGAGTGTAAATCCAATTATTTAACACCTAATCACGCTGTACTTTTTATCTTTTGTTCATCTAATGCAAAGATAAGCAATCAAATGCCTAATTCCTTGTTGTATATTGCAGATTGAGAGCATCTTCAAGAAGCACAACCACGGTTTCATGTGGAACGAGCATCTTGGTTTCGTCCTGACCTGCCCCTCTAACTTGGGTACTGGTCTTCGTGGTGGTGTGCACGTCAAGCTGCCTAAACTCAGCACACATGCCAAATTTGAGGAGATCCTCACCAGACTGCGTCTTCAGAAGCGTGGCACAGGTGGGCTTGACATTATTGAACGTATAAAATGGCAGAGTGTTGCACTGTGATCATCCATTTGAGCGACTCTTTTTACCTCTATTATCCAGGTGGTGTGGACACTGCCTCCGTCGGTGGTGTGTTTGACATCTCCAACGCTGACCGTCTGGGCTCCTCCGAGGTGCAGCAGGTGCAGCTGGTAGTCGATGGTGTTAAGCTCATGGTTGAAATGGAAAAGAAACTGGAGAAGGGCGAGGCCATCGATGGCATGATCCCTGCCCAGAAGTAAAATGGCAAAAGTGCTTTTCTTTTTTTAATTTGTTCTTTCATGCAGTCATGCCACCTTGACTTTTCTAAGAGACACTTCCTTTTTCCTACTTTTTTTCCTTCGTTTCTTTCCTGTCGTCTTTTTTTTTCTTGCACTTTTCCTCATCTTCCTGTTCCTCCTGTAACATCCTGGGATCAAACCTCCACATAGCTAGAAAACCCTAGCTATGTTGTATTCACACAATTTTTTTGGTTGTACAAAGTTAATAAACGGCCCCATGTAACAATCATCCTGTTTTAAGTCTTTACTTTCTTTGCAAGTCTTGGTTTTTACCTCCAGACGCAGTTATGAACTTTATGTATGTAATGTTACCGTTGTGGGGAATCCATTGAGAATTCTCAAAGCTGGACGTCAATATATAATTGAAACTTTAAGCACACTTTTATGAATACAATCAGCAAAGTGACCCAACCGGCACTAAAAGATGAGTAATTTCAGTCAAAGAGAGTCAACAATAATTCAAGCAAGCATGAGTTGTCAAATCCTTTGGTTATTATGAAGCCAGATCCATGCTTGCTTGAATGATAACATGTCAGTTTATTTGAAAATCATATGAAAATACAATGAAACGCAATAAATTAATTTGAAATTGCTGGTACAATGGTAACCATGCCTTTTCGTGACTGAAAATATGAATTATTAGTTATTAATTGAAGTATTATAGATAATAATGCCTTCATTGTTATATATTCCTATATTTGAACATTTACACTCTTTGTTACGTGTAAAACTGGTATCCAGAGAATGCATTTGCTACAAAAATCAAATGGTTTAAACAGTGAAACCAAGACTAAATCTTTGGAACCATGAATACAACAATTTTAATTAAGAGTAAGCTTTCTTTAAAAGATAATTTAGCAGGTTTAAGTACTTAAAAATATTTGTCACGCAAACAAAAAATATAGAAAGCTTCTAAAGAAACAGACATACAAATCACTGGATTTCAGACAAATGTTGTATTAATCATTCTTGCATTTTCTCACATTGCACAGCTCTGACATATTCCAAGCTTGACAATGAGGACTTACTATGTCAAATCAGAGATAAACAAAGTCAACAGTCTGTTTGTGGCCATTCAGCAGAGTGCACTTCCGGCAAGATAACAGGTTTCTCATCAGCGTAACACACATACAAGAGCAACACAAAGAGCACTGTATCTCGACTTGGCTCAATGGGGTAAATTGCACCATTTGAAGGGAGAACTGCTTTAAAACAGGTGATGTTGCTCACTCAGCCCTAAAGTGCTACGGTGTGACCATGTAATATGATGAATCTAAAATCAAGGAGGCTCAGGAAAGCAGACATCACCTACTCAACCTGCATCACTGGCAAGTTTGATGGCTAAAACAACCAACAAGGACAGATCATTAAAAAATGAGGAGAAATTGCTATCACTTTCATCACTTGCATTGTCAGCGGCTCCGCATGTTGTCTACGGTTCGAAATGGTGTGGCGTTCACATGTTTTTTTGTGAATATGGTCATTGAAACGAGGATAAAATAAAACATACTATTCTCGCTGGCGCAGCAGAAGAATAGCAATCAAAAAATGAGTTAAATAGCAGCAGTTTAAAAGGAATGACAATGTACAGAGTGAACACGCAAACAAACAATCTGTGTTAAAAATAACATGGCTAAGATACCAGGTAAAATCAGCGGTAAAACCGACCCGGCAAAGGGAGTTCCTTCAGCAGGGCTTTTGTGTGAGCAGGTGCCCAGTTCTCAAAGTGTGTGTGCCAGTCTTTGTAGGCTTAGAGGGGGCGGGGGTGTGGGCGGGGCTTTCACTCATCCCATCTTTCTGTCCCATGCTTTTGTCCCTGCCCTCCACCCCCTGTCGCCCTCAGAGTTCGAGTTCTTTGGACACTTTGGTGGCGATGTCCCGAAAGGCAAGCGGTGCCCCCCACAGGCGCTTAAATCGAACACCGCTGGTCTCTGCGGGGCCGTTGGGCAGCTGGCAAACCTCCGCTTCGAAGGCAACGCGGGAGCCAGCGGCTCCGTGGGTGCAGGAGAGGAGGAAGGGCCCGGCCTGGTGGACCTGGCAACCGCAGCCCTGCGCTGCCTCCCGCAGAGCCAGAACCACCTCGGCCGGGTCCCGCGGGCTCCGCACCCTCACATCCCAGCCACATCGGGGGGTCCGGGGCTCTGCCGCTTTTTGATACCCAGATAAATAGCGACTGTGGAGGGAGGAGGAGGTGAAATGGGGGAGAAGTGGGAGGTGGGCGGTGATGTGTGTGGGTGGATGGGGGGTGGAGGGGGAACAAGAGAGAAATATATTAGAAATCTGTGAGAGCAAAATGACAGTGTTCTTAAAGACTGACTAAACTATCTGGACTGCTAGTCTGTGAAATATCTAACTAAGCTAATTACTGTAATTTCAGGGATCAGTAAATAGAAAGGTAACCCTTTACAGTAAGGTTCAATTAGTTAACATTAGGTAGAGCTAGACACAACTTTTTTTAATCTAATAGTCATAATAATGAAATAAACATTTAATAATCAAGGTAATTTGTAATATACAATGTAAATTCATGTTAGTTCATATTAAATTTATTAAAATGTAATTAAAAAGTGTAAACTGAAATTAAAGTACACCTTGAAATGTTAAAAATGTATTATAAAGAAGAAATTAACATTAACCTAGATAAATAAATGCTTTAAACGTATTGTACATTGTAAGTTTATGATACAAAATGCGTTAACTAATGTTAAATGAACCTTGTGGTAAAGGGTTACCAATAAAATAATGCTAAATGGTTTGAAAGAAACATCTTAAAACAGTTTGAAACCCTTCTACAATCAAAAAGGGAGGAAATGTTTAGATAAAAGCTAAAACCAGTTACCTTGCAGGAGACACTGGAGTTCTTCAGGATAATAAAACCATTTTTAAAACCAGTTCAAATCTAAGCATTATTTAAATTCAGTGTGACTATCAGCAAAAAGCTGTAGAGCATTTTGCAAGGCCTGAATAAAATGTGAATGCCATTCATTTTTAAAGGTGACTAGAAGTAAACTACCGTTCAAAAGTTTGGTGTTCAAAAGGGTGCATTTAATTGATCAGAAATACAGTAAAAACAACTATATAGTGAAATATTAATTTTTTTGTTTTCTCTATTTGAACATAAATATGTTTTTTTTTTCTTATGATGTAAAACGGAATTTTCAGCATCATTCCTCCAGTCTTCAGTGTCACAAGATCCTTCAAAAATCAATATAATATGCTGATTTGAACTGCTTAATATTTTTGCAGAAACCATGACATTTGTTTTTCAAGATTCTCGGATGAACAGAATGTTCCAACATCATTAATGTCTTTACTATCACGTTTCATCAATTTTACCACTGAATAAAAGTCTTAATTTCTTTCAACAACAACAACAACAACAAAAAAACGTACTAAACCCAAACCTTTGAACGGTAGAGTAAAAAAAAAAAAGCATTCAGGCACATACAAATATAGAAATAAAAATATAAAAATCAAGCAAAGTATAGAATAAAGTATATAGGTAGAGCACTATGTGTATGCTAAATTCAGCACAACCTGTGCAGCCAAACATGCACTTCATATGCCTCATACACATTACCCCTCAATGTAAATCTCAACCGAATGTAAACCGCATTCCAAATACATTCAACTTTTTCCAGTAATATACACTCACCTAAAGGATTATTAGGAACACCATACTAATACTGTGTTTGACCCCCTTTCGCCTTCAGAACTGCCTTAATTCTACGTGGCATTGATTCAACAAGGTGCTGAAAGCATTCTTTAGAAATGTTGGCCCATATTGACAGGATAGCATCTTGCAGTTGATGGAGATTTGTGGGATGCACATCCAGGGCACGAAGCTCCCGTTCCACCACATCCCAAAGATGCTCTATTGGGTTGAAATCTGGCCATTTTAGTACAGTGATCTCATTGTCATGTTCAAGAATCCAATTTGAAATGATTCGAGCTTTGTGACGGTGCATTATCCTGCTGGAAGTAGCCATCAGAGGATGGGTACATGATGGTCATAAAGGGATGGACATGGTCAGAAACAATGCTCAGGTAGGCAGTGGCATTTAAACGATGCCCAATTGGCACTAAGGGGCCTAAAGTGTGCCAAGAAAACATCCCCCACACCATTACACCACCACCACCAGCCTGCACAGTGGTAACAAGGCATGATGGATCCATGTTCTCATTCTGTTTACGCCAAATTCTGACTCTACCATCTGAATGTCTCAACAGAAATCGAGACTCATCAGACCAGGCAACATTTTTCCAGTCTTCAACTGTCCAATTTTGGTGAGCTCCTGCAAATTGTAGCCTCTTTATCCTATTTGTAGTGGAGATGAGTGGTACCCGGTGGGGTCTTCTGCTGTTGTAGCACATCCGCCTCAAGGTTGTGCGTGTTGTGGCTTCACAAATGCTTTGCTGCATACCTCGGTTGTAACGAGTGGTTATTTCAGTCAAAGTTGCTCTTCTATCAGCTTGAATCAGTCGGCCCATTCTCCTCTGACCTCTGGCATCAACAAGGCATTTTCGTCCACAGGGCTGCCGCATACTGGATGTTTTTCCCTTTTCACACCATTCTTGTAAACCCTAGAAATGGTTGTGCGTGAAAATCCCAGTAACTGAGCAGATTGTGAAATACTCAGACCGGCCCGTCTGGCACCAACAACCATGCCATGCTAAAATTGCTTAAATCACCTTTCTTTCTCATTCTGACATTCAGTTTGGAGTTCAGGAGATTTTCTTGAGTAGGACCACACCCCTAAATGCATTGAAGTAACTGCCATGTGATTGGTTGATTAGATAATTGCATTAATGAGAAATTGAACAGGTGTTCCTAATAATCCTTTAGGTGAGTGTAGATTGAGATTAGCTGGTCACTATTAGCACAGAAAATAAAAAATGTCATTCAAACATCCATGTTTAAATTAACGGAATTGTGACTTTCGAAAATGCAACAGCCAACCACTGTAAATGAAAATTATATTTTGAATATGAAAAAGGTAAAGGGAAGGACAAGTACGAATCTAAACAAACTCTACATACAGTATATCTAAGCTAGTTTTGATGCACACAGTATACATACAGTACACAGTTCTATAGCAGTCACATTCTGATCAGTCTGATCTTACATGGCACGCAGCACATGCTAGAAATTACCTGTGTTTTTTAGCCTGACTTTTTGTAGCTGTATCTGTAGCTAAGGAGAAGTAAGATAAGTTAGAGTGTGTTTTTACATTTTTACCGAGCAGATAACATTAGTTAATTTATCTAGATATTCTTTATACTATTATTTTTCATTCTCCTCTACCTATTTTCTGTCTTTCTTCTGTTTGAGTTGCTTGCTTGTTTTCTGTAATGAAGAAAATGGTCCAGAATTGGGAGATGGATGGCTTACTTCCTCGTATTAAAAAGAATGTATTTATGTATTAAAAAGAATGGAAACACTCACCTTGTGACCGGAGATCTGCAGACTCTCTCAGGTTCGTCTGTGACCCTCAAGAAGAAGACAAAAAAGGTTCATGTTAGGAATCCATCAGCCAGTTGATCCCGCCCTCCACAAACAACCAATCACAGACGTGCACCGTTACGTCACCTTCAATCCACAAATATCACCACTTACAACAAAAGAAACTGATGGCAGTGATGGATTTAATAGGGTAGGATTATGTATTTTCTTAGAGAATATGTCATGTTTTTGACTCATAATCATCACACATTGTATCATGTCAGTGTAACACAATTTAAAGAAACATTCACAATAGTATCCTTACAATCTAAAACTAATTTCTTGTGTGCCTGCTAATTTGCTTTTGAGTTTATTAATCTAATATTCTACATGAGATGTTAGTAGTTATTAATACAGCTTTAAACAAAGAAAGTACTAGTTAACTGATGTCCACATGAGGGCGCAACGGTTCAATGCTGCTTTTACAAACACTTGTGAAACTTTCCATTCACATAATGTAGCAAATGAGGTGGACAGTTCCCTCTTAAAGGGACAGTACATGGCCATCTTCCTCAAACATTACAGTGAAAATGAAGGGCTCTCTGTTGGGTGTGAATAAATCATATCTGGACAGAAAAAGAAAAAAATCATGTGGTAAGCAGGGGAGGCAAATGAGCTTGGCCAACAGTGAGTTGGATTTGGCATGAGAGGATAAAATACAAGTTACATAACTAATCTGGGTCCAGATAAAATTATTTTTACAAAGCTTCTTCTGAATTTTTCATTGCATTGAGAATCACTAGAAATATAAAAAGGGCACATGGTATTCTTCAGGCCAAGCTAAATGCCATTCCTGTGAATGAGTAAAATGTGAGAGAAATGCATCAATGAGTGCATGAAAAATGTTATACATGGATGGCGCTACGGTGTAAAAGACCTTTTGAGCATCAAACACAAAGAAAGCACTTTCTAAAATATTAAAATATATATGCAAAATGTAGTTGTACGAAATGCATTTACAATAATAATCAAAATAGTGTTGTTGACCTAAAAAATCATTTGAAATCATTTGCTTACCCTTGTGTCATTCCAAACATATATCATTATTTTCTTCTCTTCACAACTAAAATATTTTGCATAACACCCAAATTGGGGCTGTCATCTTCTGGAAATAACAAATAAAGTAGTGTGAATTTGGCCCATTTGATTTGTACGCAAGTCTTCCCCTTAGCTGTAGCAGTAAAACTTATTTGTTTCATATATGTTGTGCCACATCACGTCTGACATAGATACCATTTTTTTAATTGATGTGATTTCACAGCAAAAAGGATGATTTTCAGTTAAATAAGTTATCATATGACTTCAGAAGACTTGCATTGGAGTGTACCGGTGCCTTCTCAATAGAGATTTTTAACAGAATGTATAAGACATTCTTCTTTCAGACGAATAAAATCGGAGTTATATTAAAAAAGCCCTGGCTAATCCAAGCATTATAATGGCAGTGAATTGTTGCCTCGTTTATGAAGTCCATAGAAGTGCATCTATCCATCATATAACAGCTCCATACGGCTCCGGGGGGTTAATAAAGGTCTTCTGAAGCGAAGTGGCACGTTTGTGTGAGAAAAATATCCATATTTAAATATCCATATTTTCCAGCGGAAAGCCGTACGCAATTCGACTTATGGCAAAAGAGTAACCCCTGACGCGATGTATAGAAGCATCGCATGCTTTGGCTCCTCTCGTGGATAGTGCTGGGCAACAAACTCAAGCACCTCTTCTCTTATATCGAAATCCTCCACCATTTCTTTGTAAAAATTCTTGTTTTAGACTCCAATTCATGACCAATGTTTTGTTTTTCTCTATCCTCTGCGCTTCAGCGCTCGTCAATACGCATGCATCAAGGGTTCAAGAGTCAGGGGTTACTCTTTCGCCCTAAATCGATGCGTATGGCAATCCGCCGGAAGTTAGTTATTTTAGTCTAGTTTTAAATATGGATATTTTTCTCACACAAATGTGCCACTTGGCTTCAGAAGGCCTTTATTAACTCCCCGGAGCCGTGTGGAGCAGTTATATGATGGATAGATGCACTTTCATGGACTCCATTAACGGGGCAACAATTCACTGCCATTATAAAGCTTGGAAGAGCCAGGACATTTTCAATATAACTCCCATTTTATTCGTCTGAAAGAAAAATGTCATATACACCTAGGATGACTTGAGGGTGAGTAAATCATGGGCTAATTTTCATTTTTGGGTGAACTAACCCTTTAATGGCTTCAACAAAACCATATACTATCGATTAACAACACTGAAACTGATTAGGTCTGTTTGGTTTATAAGTTATCAGTAAAAATCAATTCCCCTATGGAAAAAGTAAATCGAATTTTTACCTCCGGAATCCAACTGTAGCAAACAAGTAATATTCTACTTTTCTGGTGCTTTTTGGAGCTTGACAGTATTCAACATCCCACAAAACCATACAGGTTTGGAATGACATGAGGGTGAGTAAAAGATGACAGAATTGAAATGTTGAATTATCTTTGAAAGCTCAAAGAGGTGCTCTGACACCCAGCGCCAACACGGGTGCCAAAGAGAGCGGTGAGACTGTGAGTATCTTGACAGACTGAGAGATGGAACAAGGCCACAAACAGTAAGAAAACTTACTAACTGTTTTTGATCCCTGTGGCAGAGTGCAGCCCGAGACTGACTTGTTTGAGCTCTGGCGCTTAGAGGGGTCAAGATTGACCCTAAGAGTTGATGAGGGAAAGGAAAAAGAGAAAAGGACAGTGTGATAGACAGAAAGAAGGAGGGGAACAGGAAGATCAAGAGAGAAATAAGATTGCAGCAAGGAAAAAAAGCAAAGAAACAAATAAACAAAACAGAAACCCAACAACAGCCAAGACCAAGAGATAGAGGGACACAAGGGGGAGCAGGCGCCTGAAGCTGTCGGTTAATTAGAGAGGAGGCTTGAGGAAGAGTTAATGCAGAGAGTACATAAGTAAACTTGTGCGGAAAAAGGACTTTATCCATTGGATGTCATCCTAGATAGGTGCTTAATCTATGCGTGAAGTTTCTTTTAAGAGATGGAAGTGTTGCTCTAATCTAATAAAGAGCTTCTAGTTGCGCATCTCTGCAAAAGTCGTTCTTTCTGGCGTTTGGCCCAGACAGGCACAAACAATTTCACTAAAGGATGCTGAAGAGCAAAGCGCCCCATCAGCGTTCCTACTTTCTACTCAATCACATTATGGACTCCAAACGCTCCCATATCTAACTACATTACCTCCTAAGATTCCACAGGACAATGGGCACTAAACCAAATGTAAGATGACTTTGTAAACTGATTGGCTCTAGTGGTGGAGCCTGTGTCATTTTGATCTTATGCGGCTAAAGAGCCATTCACATCAAGGACAATAACTAAAATGATAACTATGACTATGAAGTCCACACCACATAATGATACCAACACAAAATCATTGTATTATAACAATATTGTTGTATTCGCTTTCAGAATATTTTTTTCCAGCCAATAAACAATAAAAACATTGACATTCAATCAGAATCCACCCTGACATTGAAAAGCTTGAGCATTTAAAAAGGTTTAAAAAGGCAGACAACATAATTGCAGCACGCTTATAATGAACAGAATATTATCGTGCATTGGTGTGGATGCTAATATAGTTATCATTATAAATATTGTTGGTTGGTTGGTATGGATGCTAATGTAGTTATTGTTATAGTTATCATACCTGGTGTGAAAGCTAATATACTTATTGCTGTAGTTATCTTTATTATTATCTTCCTTTGGTGTGGACACTAAATAATGTATATTGTTATTATCGTTATAGTTATCGTCTGGTAGTGTGGGTACTAATATAGTTATCTTTATAGATATGTTTATCGCTATTGTTCTTGTCAATAACAATAATATTGTTACCTTTATAATTTTCGTTAGTTTGTGTCGACACTGTTCTTTATAGTTATTTCTCATGCTATCGTTATTGCTGTTTATAGTTATAGTTGGTATATATAGTTGGTCTGTTGTTATGAATACTAACATAGTTATCATTTTAGTTATGTTTATAATTATCGTTCTTGGTGTGAACGGGCCTTTAAACTTCTTCAGATAGCACGATGCTTTACTAAAAAGTAGAAGATTTGGGAAGAGTAAACTGATGATGTGGAACTTGAATATTTGGATTTATTTTGATCTATAATCTTTAAATGTTTACTCTCACAGAATCATTCTGGTTTACAAGATGAAACCGTCGCTCTCCTCTTACCTGCGGGTAAGTTTTGAGGTCAGCTTAGAGAACAGGTTTGTGGTGGCACGGCTACGGGAGTGTGGCAGAGGGCTGGCTTCGTGGGAGAGGGTGGGTGAGGTGGGGGGTGCGTGGGTAGGAGGCCGGTGGTCCCTTAGCTGGCCTCCGTGGAAGGTGCTGCGGATGGTGGATCCCCTCGACAGCCGAGAACGTTCTGAAGATGTGGAGCCAGAGGCCCCGGCCCCGGAGATGCTGTGGGTGGACGGGGAGGCTGGAGGTAATCGATGTGACAAGGAGCTGAGGAAAGAGACAAGAAAACATGGATGGAAAGCAAAATATAAAAAAAAATAAATAAAAAAAAACATGTTTGGTACATAACTCATCTTGCTTTTGCTCCAGACATGAAATGATATCTACCAAGAACAACCGTAGCAGCATAACCACCCATAGCACATGAGCAACAGCATAGCAATGGCCTAGCATAATGTTAACAACCACTTTATCAATGGTATATTAATAAAGTGAAACTGTTCACATCCACTTTTTCAGCTGTATTTTTACCATAGGGATTTAAAAAAGAGTTATAAGCCATAAACCAAACCAACCAACTACAAGGTGAAGCACAACACAAAAAAAGTGTTAAAAAAATCTGACAAAATGACAAAGGTACAAGTCTGTACTTTACAGTTTTAATGAGGGAAAGAATTTGTTTTATGCAATTGTATTATGCATTTTCTTTTTTGCATATCATTCATGCAAATATTTAAGTTGTTTGATAGCGCAAGGCGACTGAATAGGGACATTGTGTCATTCACAGTTCATCATAGGAGTGGCCGAGCGCTAAAGAGTTATTTGAGTGTTTTGATTCTCTGAATGGTGGTGATGTCTTTGCAGAATCATGTGTAATGTAGTAGGGAATTTCACTGTTAAACACGATTATTTAAAAAAATAGTTGAAATAATGCAGGTTGATGGCTTCAACAAAAGCATATGCCATCCATTAACCTTGCAGCTCACAGTAGGTGATATTTAACGGTTTACAAGTTATTGTTAAAAATCAATCCTCTATGGACAAAATGCCTATGCCTATAGGGTTTTTAGAACGCCTTAGCAAAATGAGTTTTGCACAGGCAAAGACTTCTCCAGAAAATGCAAAAATCTGACTGCTGTGCTGTACGTTCATTATTCCCGCTCATTGGCAGTCATCGTGGCTCTACTTTGGTGGCAGAACCTAATTCATAAGACACAGTCCAAAACGTACCACAGTAACAGCTCTATAGCGATACGATTAGACCGATATCAGATCTGGATGCTTGAAGAGGCAGCTCTCGTTGGGTTTAGTTGAGCGTAAATGTGAGGCAGGATGCTGCTGAGTCACTGAGGCATGAGCTCTCTTGTGTTCTTATTCCCATCTCAGAAACAGCCACTTAAGGCAAATTAAAACTGAACCCTTAGCGGAAAAAAGCTTGCACACGACTGCACATCTCAACGCCGGAGACAGAGAGAAAAGGCGAGACTAATCACTCTACTTTCTGTTTATCAAAACTAGTCCAAACCCAGGACAAAGGACAGAAAGTCAAACAACATCGAGAGGAGAAAAAAAAAAAGAGCAAGAGGAAAAGATGATGATTCAAAACTCACACCTATAATTCTACTGGCATTACTAAGGCGTTCTTAATAGTGGATAACATGTTGCGGTGCAATGGAAGAGTGTTCTAGGTGGTTACTAGGGTGTTGCTATGCAGTTGCTAGGTGGTTACCATGGACTACTTGATTAGTGTTGGAACCTGATTTTGTCTGATCACAGTAGCACACCTCTCTTTTTGATTAGCAATAGGAATAGTGATGCTTTCCATAGCAACCAGCAGTAATAATCTCTCCGTTCAGATGGGTTCACTTCGTTGACGTGCATCTCTTGGCATCGGACTGTCTCTGTCCCCTCTATCTCGCTCAGTTTTGGCATAGATCTAACAGATCTCACATGCTGCCTCAGTCTGCCCACTGGCCTGGGGCCACTTCACTTAACGCTCTAAATAACCCTGCACTGATGGACCTTACACACACACTCACACGCAGGATTTCCTATAACAGGGTTTCACATATTAGCTTCCCTTGGTCAGCCACACTGCAGTCATTAATAGCAGTGCTGGGCAGAAAATTAGCTTCTGAAACAACATGACTGGGTGTGTGCATACAGTACACATACCTATAGTGTGTATATGGGGTCCATAACATTTGGGACTAGTCTGGGATTTAAAATATAAATAAATAAAGACTTTTTTTAAAGTAACTAACCAAATAATATAAGTTTTTATATCAATTCAATTTTAATCCAATTGTTGTAATACCATTTGTAACAAAAACATTGTATTAAGTTATAAAAATAATTTCCCTGGTTGTCTCAAGATTTCACTGTGTATTTGTCAATTATAGTGATGGTGATTTTGCGTGTATAGACACGTGTACTGTACTGGCCGGATTCGGGGGAGGGAGGATTCTTTAGGTCAACTAGTCAAGCAGCCTTGCGACCCAGACAATCCACGTGCCTCCTCTCATTCTCTTTAAGTCACATGACATGTCTTTAGACCTCCCCCAAAGAGAGAGAGGGGGGGGGGGGGGTAGAAGGACAGCTAAGCAGTCACCATCTGCCACTGCTGAAGCATAACAGACCAAATCCATCTCAATAAACAAGCACACAGGAAAAAATAGTTTCAGCTTCAGCATGTACATCAATTATAAAACTTCAATACACATACATGATTCATATAAAATACAGAGACACGTGTACCTGTTCTCTTTCCCATTCTGTAGTAAGGTGTGTCTGTCAGTGCTGGTGCGGTCCGTACATACATAAGTGTTCCTACGGGTCATGGCACTGGCAGGGATGTTGTTCTAAAATGTTAAAGAGAAGGCAGGCATTGAAAACCAAAAAAGATGGAAATCAGCACAGACATATTTATGTCACTAAGGTTAGCTAAAAATATCCAGCGTTCCTGACACAGTTGTCCTCAGAAATCCATGCATTTTGTCCCATGGAACATTTTAGGAACAAGCTGTTTGCATACTAAGGGAACATCACTTTATGACCAGAGAATGCCGATAACGAATCTGAACATGTGCCATTAACTCCCAGGGGATAAGTTATTATTGATGTATTTGGCTGTATTTCAAGAAGTTATGCAACATTTGAATGGGTGGCGCTTGAATTGTCATAAGGATGATTTATATTTATTATATCTATTAAAGGAAATGTGCATCCAAAAATGAAAATTCTGCCATTATTTACTTGTGTCTTTCAAAACGGCATGATTTTCTTTCTTCCGTGGAACACAAAAGGAGTTATTTATAGAAGAATGTCCAGCTTCCCTTTTCCATAGAAGAAAAGTGAATGGAGAACATGGTTGTAAGCAAGGTTAATTGCTTAGATTTCAGTTCATTCCCCACATAAATCTATCATAAGACTTCAAAAGACTTGGAATATAGTGCACAAGCCCTAAGACAATCAATTAACAATAATTCATATTTCCTGTGACTGTATGCATGTGATTTCCTGTGCTTGATTACCGTTGTTGCATTGATGTCCTTGCGGCGGTCAGGGATCTCGGCCTTGTTGGGGTTGTTGGCTGTGCTGACCATAGGGCTCGATGGAGGGATGCTACGACTGCCCACCACACTGCTGCTGGCCTTCCTTGAGGGCAGACGTTCCTCTTTTAGATCCCCCTCTCCTGTACTGGTGGGGCTGCGCTTGGGCTGGGTTACTGGCACTGATGGCCCACCTGACAAATATATAAACACAATTACAAAACATACTTCATAATAAATAATTATATTTTTTATTATTATTAATATTACTACTACTACTACTACTAATAATAATAGTATTATATTATATTATAATACTATTAATAAGAAATTATCAATGACTAACTAACAAATTTGTTACCAATAATAATAATAATCGTACGATATAATTACTATTAATATGATTTAGATTTTATCATTAATAAATGGCAATAATAATAAAATAAATAAATAATAATAATAATAATAATAATACTTGTTGCTAATATATATATGTGTGTGTGTGTGTGTGTGTGTGTGTGTGTGCGCGTGTTAATAAAAGGCCAATAACAACAATCATAATAATAATTATTATTATGTTTTATTGTTGCTTTTGTTCATATAAATGTATATTAACATATGAATATGTTTCATAAATAAATAACAATAATTATTAATAATAATAATATTAATTTTACTATTAATTGTTAGAAATATTATATTATTCATGCACATTTTTATTTTCACAAAAATATAATATTAAACTATAACTGGCAGACACCCCAGCAATACTATCATGGATCACCTGTGAAAACCTCTGATCTAGCCCATTTAATAAATATGAAATTATCCTTGAGAAGTGTAAGGACTCACAGAAGTCGCTGTGTCTCCTCTGGCGGTGGTATGTGGAGGCACTGCGCTGGGGTTTAGCATGACTGGAGGCAGAGGTGGAGCTGGAGGAGGAAGTGGAGGAGTGTTTGCTGGTGCCGTTTGTGATGGTACTTGGCCTCACCCGTGCTAGAGACAGACTGCTGCTCGACCGGGACTCCATGCCATCCTATATGGGAAACATATGAGATATTACACTCTTATGGGATAGTGCACAGGGCTGCTCTCAGGTCAGTGGCAATCCCTATCTCACCTCATTCTTGCGACTTAGCAACAGATACGTGGCAAATATCTCATTGTACTTCTGTGTGGTCAGGGCGTCTTTGATTTCATCACGAGAATAACCCATTCCTATCATTACATCTGTATGAGCAGAGGGAGACAAAAAATATTTAAGTAAATAAACAAGTAGCCATTTAGGAGACGATTTTAACCACACTTTGAGCAATTTGGGTTTAATTGTCTTGCTAGAAGGGTTTAAAATTACGTTCTGGTTACTACAATGCACAAAGAAAAAACAACAACATTTATTCTTACTTTTTAATCAGTAATCTGCCTTGTTTCATTTTTTAAAAATTAAGCATCTTAAAAATAATATACATTTTCCTTTGAAAAGCAATATTTGCACAGAATATACACAACAAGGACACATTCAATTGTTCCAAAAGATTTCTTTGAATGATTTCTGAAGGATCATGTAACACTGAAGACTGGAGTAATGGCTGCTAAAATTCAGAATTGCCATCATAGGAATAAATAACTTTTTCTTTTTTTTTTATATATATTAAAGGTCCCATGGCATGAAATGTACATTTTATGAGGTTTTTCAACATTAATATGAGTTCCCCTAGCCTGAATATTTTCCCCAAGTGGCTAGAAATTTTGATCGGTGTAAACCGAGTTCTGACTGTCTTTCTCTGCCTTTGAGAAAATGACAGCCCAGACGAGTTGATCTTGAATTTTCCTGTTATGATGTCATAACAGGAACGGTTACCTCCCATTCCTCAACCCAGAGAATTTGGCACGCCCATGCAAGAGTCATATTTGTTTGTCCTCGAACCAGTTCACCAAATCGGACTGAATCGTTCTAAACGGTTCGTGTCTCGAGTCAGCGCTGATCCATAATTTACTAAAGTTACTAACTTTCTGACATGAGTGACAGTCCCTCCGACTAGAAACAAACTAATAACCTGAATATATATGCTAGTAACTACAACAGTTCACCATCCGTCGCTCTGGCAGGCTCGTGCCTGCTCGTGCCTTGTAGACCTTGTTAAACTACGCCCCCTCCGCTACAAGATCTGATACATTTCAAATGCAAAGATGTCAGCCAATCACAACAGTTGCCGTTTTACTGAAGTCTCACAGCAGACACAGCCCTTGAAACAGGGCATTCAGCCAGAGGGCAAACATCAGTATAGAAAAAATGCCTTTTATTTCTAAATTATGACATTTTATGATGTAAAAATCATACTAACAATACAAGTACACCTCAGAATACATTATAAAATAAAATAAAAGATCCATGCCATAGGACCTTTAAAATATATATATATATATATATATATATATATATATATATATATATATATATATATATATATATATATATATATATATATATATATATAAAAAAGTTTAAATTGTAATACATTTTTTCATCGTTTTACAGTATTTTTGATCAAATAAATGCAGCCTTGGTGAGCAAAAGAGACTTCTTTCAAAAACATTAAAGCATTGAACTCCAAAGTTTTAAACTGTAGTATATTTAATTGTTTATTTTTCTTACATAATTTGCAAATTGATTCAATCATATAGCAAGCGGGAAAACTATTTGGCAATGGGGTAAAAGAAAACAATATATCTTGATTTATTACTTAAATCAAGGTATACGGTTTGAAAAAAAGATAGCAAAATTGTGCAAGATCTTGTTTTAAAAGATGTTTATATATTGAAAAACAAGACAAAAATACTGATTATTTTCCAAATGTGTCAATGTTCATGTAAAAGTGCCAAATGGGAAAGACTAGACAAAGAAATGGCTACATTTCTTACCTATACGGCTGGTGTCATTATAATCCTCCACCGGCTCTATATGAGGCTTCAGCTCATCGCTTTCATACCCGACATTCATCCACTTATCCTTCATGATTTGCTGAAAGGGAAGACCAGGAAGTCAGATAGAGTGAGCCAAAGGCTACAAGATCTATGTAAACTCAATAAGACGTGTTAGCAGCTGTGATGGTCGATTGCGGGTCGCAGTTGCTCTTCCTCACCTCCAGGGTGCAGCGCTTGGTGGGGTTGAGCACGAGAAACCGGCGCAGGATGCTCTCACAGTCGGTAGACATGTAGAATGGCACCCGGTATTTCCCCCTCAACACACGCTCACGCAGCTCCTGAGGGAACAACACAGACTTCTATTCAACACCTAATCTTATTCTGAACCAGTCAGCCACTGAATCACCCCCACGGCACAGAGAAACAATCACAGCTCACTTGACATACTTCAGAGCAAAGCATTTCATAAGAGCACTTGCTGCACGTGAGGTGCCGTAGAAAATGTCTCAAAATGCTGCCATAAGACTGTTTGGAAATGACACAAAAGAGATTTTACATTGAATATTAGCGGTGACTAGATATTATAAAAAATGTTGTTACAAAAGTAAAAAAAAAAAAGTATTTAAGTCTTTAAAACTAAAGTTGAAACACACTGTGGCACACATTTAATGTAGTTGAAATGTTTTATCCTGAATAATTATCATAGTATCTACCAATCGCGTTTTCTACTGAAATATAGACAACACATGCAGCCCTTAAAGTGATATTCAACAAACAGATAAATACTTTTATTGACCAAAACTATCATAGTGTTTGCAAACAATAAAAATCTACAAATAATGCATAATAACAGGACATTTCAGATTTTATTTATCATAATGGTTGATATTGGATATATTTTGGCCAATACTGGACACTAATTGTGTGCATGTACCCTATTTTTAGATGTGAATTGTTTTTGTCATCACCTAATGCTCACAGATGTTAAGCAAATCTCAAATTGAATGTCCATTTTTATACTGTACATTATTATGTTGTGATGCTTAAATTCACTTGTAACATTTAAAATGATTTTAGCTTATTATTAGCTTATTTATTTACACAGAATAGTACAGAATGTTAATAGCGGCATTTATTGATTATCGTCCATAATATAAAGATAATTATTGGTTTATCTATATCAGTGACAATTTTAATATTGGGGCATTCCTACCGATCACAGTTTAAAATATTAAAACAAAAATCTAGATAAACATGGTTGGTGAATGGCATTTTTGACATTTCTTGCCTTTCTTTCTTTCGTTTCATATACTATACTTTTTAATTTACCTTGAGGTTCTGTCCATCAAATGGCAGTGATCCGCTGACCAGCGTATAGAGAATAACCCCCAGACTCCAAATGTCCACCTCTGGCCCGTCATACTTCTTCCCCTGAAAGAGCTCTGGGGCGGCATAGGGGGGGCTGCCGCAGAACGTGTCCAGTTTACTGCCCAGCGTAAATTCATTACTAAAGCCAAAGTCAGCAATCTTGATGTTGGAGTCTGCATCAAGCAGAAGGTTTTCCGCCTGAGTGAGGTATAAGATAGAATGCAGTATATGATCATGAGCAGGAATTTAATCGTTTTATGCTTTGGGGGTATTTTAAAAGGGAGCAAAGTGTGTAGCCTTTACTCTTTTATGAAAGCTCAAGAGGTAATAAAAGGATGTACAAGTCGTGAGAAAGAACAATAACCTTCAAGTCCCTGTGAACAATATTCTTCAGATGACAGTAATGAACCGCAGACACAATCTGAAAGGGAAACAATGACATTGACATATTTGAACAGGAAGTTAAACAAAACTGCATAAACTTTTATAGCATCTTTAACACATTAGAAACAGAAAATACAGCTCTGTTTTGCTCCTCTAAGATTTGTATTTTATCAAAGGTGAAAAAGTTTCAAGATTTATAGCTATAGATTTATAAAAATCGTCTGACGAAGACTCTGCCTGCTTGAAATGTTACCCGTGTGTCCACTATTAACTATTATTATATATTTTTTTGCATTTTTGGAGCCTTGGTGTGCCGATTTTTTTCTGTTTTTTATTATGTCCTTTGTCAAGCACCCAATTTGTGCATTTTTTTGCCGGTGATGTGCATGCTTTGGGCATGTTTTAGATAGAGATTTATAGAATTTATGATATTTCTTACCTGCCGGAATTTAGCACGTGCCTCCTTTTCCTTCATTCTCCCATGGGATACAAGGTAGTCAAATACTTCACCTATCACAGAAGAAACAATTTTGAATTTTTTTTAACAATACAAATATTGTCCAAAATTATTCATAAAAAAATTCAATTAACTCTTCCTCAAGGAAATTATTGAAATAAATCTTAAAACAACATAAAACTAAGCCGCTAAATTATTTATTTTAATTTATTTTGCCTGATAACTGGTAAACAGCCAATAATAAAATTATACACTATATACAGTGCATCCGGAAAGTATTTACAGCGCTTCACATTTTTTCCACATTTTGTTATGTTACAGCCTTATTCCAAAATGGATTAAATTCATTATGTACATAAGTATTCACAGCCTGATCATCCTTGAGATGTATCTACAACGTGATTGGAGTCCACCTGTGGTAAATTCAGTTGATTGGACATGATTTGGAAAGGCACAGACCTGTCTATATAAGGTCCCACAGTTAACAGTGCATGTCAGAGCACAAACCAAACCATGAAGTCCAAGGAATTGTCTGTAGACCTCAGAGACAGGATAGTATCGAGGCACAGATCTGAGGAAGGGTACAGAAACATTTCTGCAGGTCCCAAGGAGCACAGTCGCCTCCATCATCCGTAACTGGAAGAAGTTTGGAACCACCAGGACTCTTCCAAGAGCTTTTGCGATTGGGGGAGAAGGGCCTTAGTCAGGGAGGTGACCAAAAGCCCAATGGTCACTCAGAACACGCACCAGCCGACTTCAGAACAGCTTCTTCCCACAAGCAATCAGACTACTTAACTCCTGATCCATCAGGATCATAACACACACTGGACAGAATATCACTCCGCACAACCCACTGTAGATACACACACACATTGCATACACATTTATGTATCATTTATTATTTATCATTTATCATATAGCACCTATTGTACATAATTGGATCTCTACTGTGAATAATAATGTATACTGTACATTGTATATTATTATTATTATAGCTTAATGTATACTGTTTAATGTATGTTTAGTGTATATTGTTTAAAGTATATGTATATTGTAAGTATGTGTATATTGGCTAAAGCTGTGAGAACTACACTCACATTGTGTAAATTATTTATTGTTTATTGTAGAGTTTACTGTGCTGTGAGTAATTGTGGGCGCATCAGATGTGTAATCTGTTGTTGCTTAAATGTTGTACATGTCATGTCGTGACTGCTATGTTGCTCGGAACTGCACCAAGAATTTCACCTGCTGTTGCACTTGTGTATATAGCTGTGTGACAATAAAGTGAATTGATTGAATTGGGATTGAACTCCAGCGTTTCTTTGTGGAGAGAGGAGAACCTTCCAGAAGAACAACCATCTCTGCAGCACTTCAGCAATCAGGCCTGTATGGTAGAGTGGCCAGGCGGCACATGAAAGCCCGTCTGGAGTTTGCCAAAAGGCACCTGAAGGACTCTCAGACCATGAGAAACTAAATTCTCCGGTCTGATGAAACAAAGATTGAACTCTTTGGCCTGAATGGCAAGTGTCATATTTGGAGTAAACCAGGCACAGCTCATCACCTGGCCAATACCATCCCTACAGTGAAGCATGGTGGTGGCAGCATCATGCTGTGGGGATGTTTTTCAGCAGCAGGAACTGGGAGACTAGTCAGGATTGAGGGAAAGATGAATGCAGCAACGTACAGAGACATCCTTGATGAAAACCTGCTTTGGACCTCAGACTGGGGCAAAGGTTCCTCTTCCAACAGGACAACGACCCTAAGCACACAGCCAAGATAACAAAGGAGTGGCTAAGGGACAACTCTGTGAATGTCCTTGAGTGGCCCAGCCAGAGCCCAGACTTGAACCCGATTGAACATCTCTGGAGAGATCTGAAAATGGGTGTGCACTGATGCTCCCCACCTGATGGAGCTTGATGGTCCTGCAAAGAATGGGAGAAACTGCCCAAAAATAGGTGCGCCAAGCTTGTAGCATCATACTCAAAAAACTTGAGGCTGTAATCGGTGCCAAAGGTGCTTCAACAAAGTATTGAGCAAAGGATGTGAATACTTATGTACATGCGTTTTATTTATTTATTTACAATACATTTGCAAAGATTTCAAACAAACTTCTTTCACGTTGTCATTATGGGGTATTGTTTGTAGAATTTAGGAAAAAAATTATGAATTGAATCCATTTTGGAATAAGGCTGTAACATAACAAAATGTGGAAAAAGTGAAGCGCTGTGAATACTTTCTGGATGCACTGTAGTCCAAAATAAATTATTAATTCAATTAAATTAAAATGAATCTAAATCAATTTTAAATGCTACAACATTATAGTGTACAGTATGTTTTTTTTAAAGATTGAATTTAACAGTTATTATTGATATTATTAAAACTAATTTAAGTGAGTATTACATTCATTAAACAATCTCTAATATTGGACAATAATCTATTTGGTACAGATATATTGCACATTCCTACATAAAACTACATAGACGTAAGGGTAAAGATTAAAGTAGACACACATTGGATGGGTAATGGAGGTCACTAATATAACTCATTTACACAAGTTATTAACAATCAATTGGGAATTTCCTGATTAATGAAGCTAGCTACTTAATTCCCAATGAACAAACACAATGTTTCATTCCGCTCCACATTCACTGACGTCAGAATGAGATTCATTAGGGGAAGGGATGGATAATGAATACGTTTCCAGTGAGGTGTAAAGCAGGGGGAGGAAACAGAAAAGGCAGATTGCCGATGTGTAGTATAATCTACTGCTGTATATTAGTGTCCATGCGCTTGCACGTGCATCAGCCTCATCAGATAGATTAGGAGTATAAACGTGTGATTCATTAAGAGAGCAGCCGATTCAAGCACCATGAATAGGATGGGCTAAAGTTAAAATAAGCCTGATTTAACTATGAGCATCTTTACTAGCTGCTCTAATTGCTGAGCTGTGTGGCTTCAGTGAATGCACATGAAACCTATAGACGAGCATGTGCAGCTGCGTTCAGCTCAGAGTCTGATTGATGTGACAGTCGCATACATGGAATTCTACGTGTGAGCAGTTATAAAAACTGGAGACACGTGTGATTATTCATGTAAAAAAGAAAAGAGAGAAAGCAAAAATATAATGACTTTTTTCAGGATTAACACAATCATGTAATTTGCTACTTTTAAGCAATGTTTTCCAACACTGTGCATCAAAGTCTGTGTGTGTATGTTGAAGCGGGGAGGAATCATACCTCCACTGGCGTATTCCATCACAAGGTAGAGTGTCTTCTCCGTCTCAATCACTTCAAAGAGCTGAACTGTAGATGAGAGAAAAAATTCAAAAATCATATTACTATGTACAGAGCATAAAACATAATGGTAATAAGTGCATTGAGCAACAGAGGATAAGCGCAGGTTGTTGTATGATTGGTTCAAGGAAAACCTAAAAATATAAATTATGTAAAAATGTTAAGTTTGAGAGCTATTTCGAAGAGAACAATTTCAGTAAATAAGGATTTAAATGATCAAATCTAATTGACGCTAACAAATATTAAAATTTGACACACCAGATTTGTGTGCACCAGATTTTTGAAGTTCAAATATACAAATTTAAGACGAAAACTAACTGAAATAAGTTGAATAGTAAAATGTATAAAACTGAAATAAAAATAAATGAAAACTAAAGATTATATAAAAAAACACTGCATAACAAAATGTATAAAACTTCAACTAAAATTAAAATGAAAACTGAAAATAAAAGCCAATTCTAAATATTAATGATTAGTACATAATAGTATATAGATAGTACTAAAATAACACTGCTACAGATGCAGATAATATAAAGTAAAAAAAGAGGCCTCAGGTGTCAATATTATCCTAACCTGGATGCCAGACGAACTTAGCCCCGCCCACAAAAAAATTCTCAGGGAAAAATGGCATTTGGGGGTAAAATATGTGTTATTTTGGCTGGACTGCCTGCTAAATTTCGCATTCCTGTTTCTGTATATCACATAATTGTGGTCGCTTCAACCCACGGACTTGGCAACACAGCGCAGTTGAGTTCTGTTGACATTTGACAACTAACGTTATGCGTTGCTCCGTTGCTCTGATTGGTTGTAGGTCTATCCAATTGAGGTCTTTCCTGGTTCGGTTTAAACACGCCCCATAATCACAGCCCAACGGAGCAGTATCAGACTCATATTCTGACTAGAATTGAGTATGATGACGTCAGGCTAATATTATCCTATATTAACGATGAAATGAAGAAGGCTGACATTTTTACTCAAAAACATCTAAAATACTCACCTATGTTTGGGTGGTTGAGACCCTTCATGATTCGTACCTCTCGAAAGAGCTGAGGAGAGATAAAATAATAAAGTAATCAGTAAAATCAGCTATACATTTTAGAAAAATGTACATACGTAGAGAGTATAACAATCCATAATATACAATTTAAAAATTATATATAATTAATAGAATTTTATGTACAGTGCAAAAACATAATCGTAATAAGTGCATTGAGCAACAGAGGATAATATATATTATATATATATATTAAATCATAATATAATCTGAAAATAAATATAATCAACATAATCAAAATATATATATGAGTATTTAAATTTGTGTGAACTATCCCTTTAACTTTAAGTAACCTAATGACCACAATGAAACGACAAACAAGGTGTGTGAGAAGCATCTGTCTGCTGTTTGAAAGCAGAACTTGATTACTGCAAGGACCTTGTATGTCAAAAGGAGAGGGGCGGAGGGACAGAATCAAAGAGAGAAGTGACCAAGAAAAAGCGTGACTGAAAGACAAAGAAGTCACGAAGACTAAAAAAGCGTACATCTGAATCTGAGAAACAGAAAGGGAAGGTAAAGAAAAAAGTAAAAACGCATAGTAAGTGGAATGTGTCGACTACTGACAGACATGACACCGTTAGAGCTAATTCTTCCCAAACACACTCAGTCACCCTGGGAGAAAGTCCAAATGAAATATATAGAGAGAGAGAGAGAGAGAGAGAGAGAGAGAGAGAGGGGCCATGTTTTCATTTGTCCTGTTTTTGTCCTCTCTCACTGCCCTCTGTGTGTCCCATTGGTTAGTTTCCATTTACCATTCGCTTTCAATTCAGGAGCCTGTGCAGCTTCACTTTCCCACCCCTGGGCCAAAATCATAGGTTGACAAAAAGCATCACAACACAAAGCTCAACAAACTGATACGGAATTAGGGCCAAGTTTACTTTTCAATGCAGTATAAACACAATGATTATGAACACAATGGCTCTGTTCTAAATCCCAGTGCATGTGCTGCCTACAGATGAAGCATTTTAAGGACCTCTCAACACAAAGGCAACTTAATTATGCTCTTAATTATACTAAGTTTTGGACACATTTTAAGACAGAAAAAATAAAAAATAAATTATATATATATATATATACACACAATCACCTAAAGGATTATTAGGAATACCATACTAATACTGTGTTTGACCCCCTTTCGTCTTCAGAACTGCTTTAATTCTACATGGCATTGATTCAACAAGGTGCTGAAAGCATTCTTTAGAAATGTTGGCCCATATTGATAGGATAGCATCTTGCAGTTGATGGAGATTTGTGGGATGCACATCCAGGGCACGAAGCTCCCGTTCCACCACATCCCAAAGATGCTCTATTGGGTTGAGATCTGGTGACTGTGGGGGCCATTTTAGTACAGTGAACTCATTGTCATGTTCAAGAAACCAATTTGAAATGATTCGAGCTTTGTGACGGTGCATTATCCTGCTGGAAGTAGCCATCAGAGGATGGGTACATGGTGGTCATAAAGGGATGGACATGTCAGAAACAATGCTCAGGTAGGCCGTGACATTTAAACGATGCCCAATTGGCACTAAGGGGCCTAAAGTGTGCCAAGGAAACATCCCCCACACCATTACACCACCACCACCAGCCTGCACAGTGGTAACAAGGCATGATGGATCCATGTTCTCATTCTGTTTACACCAAATTCTGACTCTACCATCTGAATGTCTCAACAGAAATCGAGACTCATCAGACCAGGCAACATTTTTCCAGTCTTCAACTGTCCAATTTTGGTGAGCTTGTGCAAATTGCATTTGTAGTGGAGATGAGTGGTACCCGGTGGGGTCTTCTGCTGTTGTAGCTCATCCGCCTCAAGGTTATGCGTGTTGAGGCTTCACAAATGCTTTGCTGCATACCTCGGTTGTAACGAGTGGTTATTTCAGTCAAAGTTGCTCTTCTATCAGCTTGAATCAGTCGGCCCATTCTCCTCTGACCTCTAGCATCAACAAGGCATTTTCGCCCACAGGACTGCAGCATACTGGATGTTTTTCCCTTTTCACACCATTCTTGTAAACCCTAGAAATGGTTGTGCGTGAAAATCCCAGTAACTGAGCAGATTGTGAAATACTCAGACCGGCCCGCCTGGCACCAACAACCATGCCACGCTCAAAATTGCTTAAATCACCTTTCTTTTTTGTTTATTTCAGTTAATGTTAATTGAATTTCAAGATATTACATTTTTGGTTTTAGTTTGAGCTAACTTTAAAAATGTTGATACAGCATCGCATTAGCTGTTAAACACGTATGCAGTACTCAGAAGAACTATCAGTTAAAACAGTTCAGCCGATCATATACACATTATCATGTTGTTGGTTGTTGCGTATGTATTGTAGATCACTCCAAATCTGTCATGTGTAAGCTCCCATGAAGGATAGGATGCCTAGTAGTTTTTTGGAAAAGAGCTAATGATTATCTAAATTTCTTAATTGCTAGCAGAGCTTGAGAATGATGAAGGCCTTTTTTGCTGACTTAATTTCCTAAACGTTCGTATTTCTGTCTCTCCTGAAAGGCCTTTTCAAGACAAACGACCTCAAATGGCTGCTTTAAAGAGCAGGAAGGAATTCCAGTGAAGCTCTTACTAGATTTATACTGTCTGCATGCTGACAGCCCCCCGAGGAGTTTTGTTTTGCTTCTCGATGCTCATATGCTCTACCTTTGGGCATAATTCTTCAGTACAGAAGCAGGTTTGCCCTTTATACATCAGACACACTCCAGATAACATTATGATCGAATTGCCATTGCATGTATTTTGAGAAACATGAGGCCTGTTCGGCAAGAGATAAAAGATCTTGGCATCTTAGCAAGTAGGACTAGTTTTTAGATACTAGAAGTAAAAATATATTTTAAGGGTTGACAACATGAATTGAACCGATTATGATCACTGAGGTTTCCTGTATGCATTCTGACAGAAATGACGAAATGATTCTTTTCACATTTTCAGAAGGCACACACTTCACTTCAAAGGCAAGATTTGAGGTACTATAGCTAACACGGTTCTGGTGGGACACACCAACAGTAGGCATCTGTTTGAGGTCACTAATCTGTTTGTTTTACGCATGTACGGCTGGCACACACAAACACAGATGCTCTCAAATGCGAATTGAACTGATCGAGGCAGACAGGTTACATAATGACACCTCTAATGCGAAAGACTCTGAGCCAGCAGTACAATCACTGTACACAGAAAGGAAATCGAATCCACTTTCTCATCCCTTCTATTATAGAGACTGAGTGCTGAAACAAAACAGAGCTGTTACATCACTAGTATGCACAGGTTATTTAGCTCAAATCAAGTCCAGTGTGCCTCTGTTTTCACAAATGCTGTAAAAAAGACAGATACACATTAAGAGTGTTTTTTTTTTTTTTTGCAACGTGCACACGTGACCATGTCTTTTCAATTTGGAATGTGGGAGTGCATTTCTTTTGCTTTTATGAGCAGCCATATAAGCTGAGTGATCACATGACATCGGGGGTATCCTGAGACATCAAACGTCACCTGGCACACACATACATGAACAGCCCCTTGAGAGCGTCTCTAATTGAATTGCACATCAGCTGTTCACCTGAGCCCTATAGATAACCATCAGATAATCCAGTCCCTCCCTCGCTCTCTTTTCTCATGCATCTCTCCTGCTTTTCCTCAAAGACATGACTTCCTGGTTGATTTCCCAGGCTCTGGCCTCACGTCACGGTTGCTATGGTGACCTGGTATTAAAGCAGGGACTTATCTCACCCCCTAAGTCAGGCAACGCTCCCTCAGCACCTGATGGAAAACCTGCCTCTGCCCGCACATTACTGCTCTATTTCTACATCTACACTATTTCTACACTTCTTTCCTGTTTCTATGGTCCATTTTTTCATGTTGCTGACTTCCAGACAGAGGTAATCAAACCCTGAGTTGATCTCCTTAATTTTTTCTTCTTTTAGAGAGAAGAATTTGCTTTCTAAATATCCCTTTCCTTTCTCGGTTTCCCTCTGAATGGCATCGTGGGTGAATGAGGTCATGTTGGTGATGCTGGACGCAAACATTTGTCGATCCCAGAGTGTTGTTTGAGC
>CM042247.1:26932842-27035342 GCA_023566225.1 Romanogobio albipinnatus | reverse complement strand
AGCAATTAAATAAAAAAGGTTAATTATTAGAATGGGTAAACCCAGCCAGATCTGCCAGTGATTTGATTTCACCCTGTACATCTTTTTATCCTGCTTGTTACAAATATGCGGGTACCAATCACAAACCGGCTTATCCACCTGGCACGCTATTGGCGGGTTTAAAACGATGACCGATAGAGAAGCGATGGATCGTTGGTCTGATTGGTTGAAGGACTATCTAATTGCGTACAGAGTCATTTGAACTATGCCCGTTGATCACGCCTCGTGCTGTAGAAAATACAGAGTAGACTCCACAGATCAATGTTCAATCTTAAAAGATTGAGCTTGGTCTGGTGATAGCCAGACAAGTTAATTTTGGTAACACAGCCAAAAATCGATGCAATGCCTTTATTGTGACTTTTTCTTTGGAGAAAAATGGCTATCAAACAAAAATAAAATATAGGCCAGGATGAGATTTTATCCCTTGGTAGCAGAATGAAGGCAGATCTGATGTGGAGCAGGATTTTGGACTTGGATTTCATTGAGTGACACTTCAGAAGAAGAAACCAAGCAAACGAGATAATGTCCAGGCGCCCGTAGCTTATCATGTACAAAAACACAAATTTACATGGAAGAGATATCTTTAATCATATCACATCTGGTGTTAAGACAAGGTGTGACACTTTACACTGAGGCAATCCTCCAGTATTAGGAGTACTTCTTCATTCATCGGATCACTGAAAGTGTCTAATAACCTCAAGTTTGCCCTTATCAAGCTCATCAGCCAGACATCAGCACATCACAGCCGTCCACATCCCACAAGGAATAATTTTTCATCTGCATCGGCTCCTGTCCAGGCCGCCCTCTTTCCACACCATCTCCAACTGCTCCATGGAGAGGGAGTGAAATATGCAAATCGGAAGCTTGACATTTTTGCATGTCTGAGCAAGAGAACAAAAACTCCCACGCAACACTTCTGACATCAAAAAATAGCAATAACAATGAATATTAGCATGTGAATGATCCTTTGCCTCTTATAACTGTTGCGTAATCCCACAATTAAAGGGATAATTTACTTAAAAATGTAAATTCTGTCATAATATTCTCATGCTCACATCGTTCAAACCTGTATGACTTTATTTCTTATATATAAATATATACTGGGAACATTGGGGTCCAAACAATATTATTACTACCATACAGGTTTGGAACAGTGTTATTATATGATATAAAAAAACGTATTGTATTTCAGCTAGTTGCCAAAGCAACATTTCTCATTTTTGTTTAGTTTAACGTAAGGTACTAAAGTAACTAAAACTAAATAAACAAACATGAATGAATAAAAACTATATAGACATATTTAAAAAACAAATAAAAATGACAAAAACAACAAAAAACTATAATAGTATATCAATGATACTCAAATAAGACTTTTGGAACGACCCGAGGGTGAGTAAATTATGACAATTGTAATTTCTGGGTGAACTATCCCATTAAATATTATGCAGAGATGCAACACAATGGCATATTGGATCTTCCATCCAGATGAGACTGTTCAGAATCTTTAAACTGGATCACGTTGTGGGAGGCGTTGACAAGGAGCTTACATGGGTGCCACATTATATCCAAGTCTATCTGAAGGCATTGTAAGAGCCTTTCAAGTGGGAAAGAACGGTTCTGCATTGCTGCATATTCTACTTAAAATCTGCAAGACTTAGAGGAATCATGTCTGTCTGACAGACAACTGCTACAATAATTTCCCAGCAGTGGCTATACGTCATATTGGTAATCCCTGCTTCTACATCTTTGGCTCATTCTGTTCCCAAAGGGAAGGTTTTTTCAGGGTGATTGTCAGTAAGCTAATGGCATCCTCATATGACTGCAGTCGGCTGTCTGTCTTTCTCTGTATACCATCTCATTCTCACCTAAAGAAGTCTAACGTTCGGTCAATCCAACAAACACACATACACACACGCACATGCGCAGCCGAGCCCTGGAAGAATGTACCATTCAGATGAGAAAACAAAACAGTGAAGAGTACTGAGAAAAACCCCAAATAAACAACATGTTAAATGACAATTTAAAGTGAATCATTCACTTATACAAGGAATTTAAACTAAAGAAAACACTTCAGGATTTCTAAGTACTTCTATGGCTCCCAGGCATTAGTGCTCATGCCCACGCCATTTCCCTAGCATTGATCTGGAGCCCGGTGAGTGACAGAGAGAGCTGGATCACCACAGAGAGCAAAGCAGATGGTCTCATCTGGGCACACCAACAGCTCAGGTCAAAGCTGCCTCTGGGGGGGGACCGAACATCAGGACAGGAAGTGCCAGAGGAAAAAACTTTGGCTTACCCAGAAGCCTCATGGTGAGGGGGCATGTCCCAAAGGAATATTTAATTGCTCAGTGCTCTTTCAAAGCTCTGGAGATTTATTGGAGATCTCAGTTTTATTTGTTTACTTGTTTTATTTATGCATCACCTTGGTCTGAATTTTTAGGAGAAATAAAAACCATCAAATATATGATCATTTTGACTTGAAAGAATTTGGTGAGAAATTCTATAAGAAAGACGTTTGACTGCAGACTTTGGTATCTTTGGAGACATTGCTGAGATCTTTTCTGAGAGTGTTGGGCTCTTTTTCTCAGAAACATCTAAGAAACTTTTGTTCATCTTTGCTCATTATTTGTAAATATAATATTCATATAAATTAGTGGTGGGCCGTTATTGGCGTTAACGTGGTGTGTTAACGCGAGACTCTTATCGGACGATAAAAAAAAAAGATTGCTGTTAATCTATTCTCAAAGATGGGTTGGGAGCTGGGTCTATACTACGCTTTCACCTTGATATTTTAGCGCGGATGTACACCTAGCCGAATTTCACTGTAGGGGCGAGAGAACGAGTTTTCGAACCTGTGTGTATGCCTACTAGTGTTGTCAAAAATATCCATATTTCGCTATGTATCGATACTGAAATATCTGAAACGATACAATACTCATTTTCTACAGTATGGATATCAGCTGCGCTCTCCTCTCTGACCGACAGCGAGTGACACGCACCCGCCTCCTCTCATTCAGTCCGTTTAATCCTCTGAACATTGCGAACGGGTGTTCTGCTGGACTTTTGTTAGTATTGGTGTGACCGGTCTGAATTTCGCACGGGGTTGCACATAACGTTAATTCTACTAATTCCCGCAGATTTCACGCTTGCATCTGAAGCGCACACACATACCATAATAAAGCCGCCTCTGACATACAAGTGCAAAAATGAGCTCCTTTTTCCAGATTATTAATGGTCAAATGTCAAATGTCTCAATGCCCATCTTGGTGAGTTTGAACGTAAACACAGTCGTAACCAACTCACAGGAACAGTGTTTGGATATGCGTTCGCCAGGTCTTAAAGGGACAGAAGTTATTTATTATTCAAACCACAAAAAGACAAACGATCACTTACGAGCACACATATTCTGAATGCCTTCGGCAGAATTCAAATTAGCCATTTTAATCTAGATTAATTTTGGAATTAATCTAGATTAAAAAAATTAATCTATGCCCACCACTAATATAAATATGATTCATGTGAATACATCATATTGTTTAAAATAGTTTAAAGGTCCCGTTCTTCGTGTTTTTGAAGCTTTGATTGTGTTTACAGTGTGCAATATAACATGTGTTCATGTTTCGCGTGTAAAAAAACACAGTATTTTTCACACAATTTACTTATCTGTATACCGCTGTTTTCGCTGTCCTAAAACAAGCTGATGAGTTCCTTGTTCTATGAAGTCCCTCCTTCAGAAATACGTAACGAGTTCTAATTGTGCCAGCGGTTCCCGTGTTGTGATTTGACCGCAGCTTAGCACACGTGGCACGGTTCCTGTGTTGTAATTCGACAGCAGCTTAGCGCACGTAACTTGCACGGAAAGGTCACGCCTCTTAACGGGGAGATGTATGTGCTCAATGATCTCTACAGCGTCCCTGGGAAAGCCAAACAAAGGTGATTTGACTCCGGGATGAAAAGCTTTCCTGTAGCTCAAACAGTAGAGCATGGCGCTAACAACGCCAAGGTCATGGGTTCGATTCCCAGGGAAAGCAAGAACTGACAAAAATGTAAAAATGTGTACCTTGAATGAATACAATGTAAGTCGCTTTGGATAAAAGCGTCTGCCAAATGCATAAATGTAAATGTAAAATAACAGCGACATGGCGACAAACACACTGAAACGCAACACTTCCTCTTCTCCACGTGGGACAGCAACAAGACCACGCCCCCTTTTTTCGCGTATTCTTGTGGGCGGAGGTTAGTCTGTTCTACTGACGTCATTTATGAAGGAAGTACCAGGATGTAGTCCAAGCCAGCCGTTCGCTGTAGGCTTTGAAAGGGAACTTCTGTTAAATAAAATATCTCGCTTGGCATTGAACTTTGAGCTTTATAATTTTACAGGTATTATTTATGCTCTAACAGCAACATTACACACTAACTAAAGTTTGAACAATGGGATCACGAAGAACGGGACCTTTAAAAAAAAAGGTTCTATATGGCACCAAAAATGGTTCTTTTGGTGCTATATAGCACCATCAACCATGTTCTGTGGGTAGTGGTGCTATATAGCACCTTAGTCAAAGAACCGGTGAAGAACCTCTGAAGCACCAAAATTTGGTGCAATATAGCACTTAAAAAGGTTCCCCTATGATTACGAGCCAAGAACCATTTTTGGTGCCATATAGAACCTTTTATTTTAGAGTGTATATAGATATATTAGTGTATATGTATAAATGTATACATCGCTTTTTTCACATACATATATTAAGTTAATGTAGGTTTAAAAAAAAAATGGGGTTGGTAAAATCTTTCATTTTGTTGAAAGAGCTCTCTTATGCTCACCAAGGATGCATTTATTTGATAAAAAATATGGTAAAAATGGTAATATTGTATATTATTACAATTTAAAATATCTGTTTTGTATTTTAAAATTATAATTATATTTTAATATGTTTTAGTGTAATTTACGATTTCCTGTGATGTCAAAGCTTAATTTTCTGCATCATTACTCTAGTCTTCAGTGTCACATGATCCTTCAGAAATCATTCTGATTTGTTGCTCAAGAACTTTTCTTATTATTATCAATGTTGAAAACAGTTGTGATTAAAAAAATAAAAATAAAAATAAACCTGATACATTTTTCAGGATTCTCTGATGCATAAAAGTTTAAAAGAACAGCACTTAAAAAAAAATTGGAGATCCTTTGTAACATTATAAATGTCTTTACTGTCCCTTTTGACCAGTTTAATGTATCCTTGCTAAATAAAAGTATTAATATCTTTACAAAAAAACCCTGAACCCAAGTATATAGTATATAGGTTGGTATCCGAACCTGGATTCCTTTGTTCAATATTGTATCAAGTTATACACTTGCATATAGCACATAAACTTGAACAACACTGCACATTGATGGCTGCACCCGAAAGCTGAAACATGCTGCCAAGGAAGGAAGGCATCAAGGCATGTCTGAATCCAATGTCATCTTCACTTCCTGTTTCCTAAAGCCAGGGACACACCAAGCAGACCTCAAATAGCTAGCGGTGACAAAAGCACCTCTTTTCAGCTGCATCTAGGCCTAAAAACTGAGCTTGAAAACACCAAAAGGACTAAAGGTAACTGTCAACTAGTATGTGTGTTCTGCACCTGCATGTAAGTAAATAACTGTCTATATCAGCAGGTATCAATATTTTATTTTCGTCAGGGAAACGGAAACTAGGACTGCAGATATGCAAACCTTAAACAGATGTATCTTTCGCTGCCTTTGATATCCCACAATCCTGTGCTTTACATTCTGTGACAGTTGAGCTAAAATCTTTTAAAAAGATACCGTCTGAAAGTTGCACTTGGTGATCAGTTTGTGTGTAAATGTACAACAAGTAGGCTGCCTAAGCTTTCAGACACAGCCGATGTCTCTCTTATCTGATACACCTCATCTGAGGTCTTGGGCTGAATCCGAAATCGCCCACTAAACCCTCAATCACAATTCCTTACATAGTCCACTACTACAGTTAACTTGAAGGAGCGAATTCGGACAGCCATTGAGTGTTTGCGGTTATTGCGGTGCATTGTGGGATAGAATGAGTGCACTCGATTACATCCACTATGGTTTCAGACACCACTACAAATGACTGTCCCTTCAAATAGTGCCCTATTTGAGGGTATGGGTGCAATAACAGATTCAGCCTTGTAGTTTTTACTAATGAGCTGATGAGTTGAATCAGGTGTGTTTGAAACATCTAAACTGTGCAGAGCTGGCAGTACTCCAGGACCAGGGTTGGGCACCATTGTCCTAGATACATACAACACACAATGCCCTACAGTGCTAGAAATAGTAATAATCTCATAATTGATGGCGCTTACATAAGTAATCCATGATTATTAGGAGTTGATCAGAAATAATCTTAAAGTGTTAGGCGGTGATGCATCCCCAGTGTGACTCATAAATGTCAAGTTTACTTCATCTTCTTTTCTCTTTGGAGCATATCGTCTCTGCCTGTTAGTGCTCCCCCAGCAACTGCTCTCATCGGTGATTTAACAGTTATAATGACTGCAGTGCACACATTGATAATATACACTAAACTAAAAAGGTTTTAAGAAATTCAAGTTACTAATAATTCTAGCTTTTGTGGGACTGAGGAGTCACAATCATCCAGAAAGATGTAAACTGACTTGCCCTAAACACTGTAAAAAATAATTCAGGTCTCAAATTGAACATTTTCTAGTGATTGATCACATCTAAAATTTTCAGTTGGCCAAATTGAATTTCTGTGAATTGATGCAATTTAATTCACAGAAATTAAATTTGGCCAACTAAAAAATTTAGATGTGATCAGTCACTAGAACATTTTCAATTGGAGACCTGATTTTCTTTTTTACAGTGAAGAGATATTTCACCACAAATTGAAAATTCACATCATTCACTCTCCCTCGTGCCTTTCCAAACCTGACTTACTTTCTTCTGTGGAGCACAAATTAAGATATCTTCACAAAAATATAGACAAAACCTTTTTTTTTTGTGTGTGTGAGTGATCTTATTAATAATTCATTCTTTGATACAATAATAGCCATACATCAGTACTATAGAACAACACATTAAAAGTAAACCAACTAAACCATGTTAAAATCAGGGCTTTTTCCCTTTCTGATATCATGTTATAGACACTTCTCTTGTATGCAAGCTTGCTTTCTCAGGATCTCTGCTCCTGTGCTACGGCCCCTCTGGAGTCCCCCACCCCCTCCGGGTTCAGTTGCCCCCATTGTTCTTATGTCTGGAACGGCGCTCCTGGCTGCAAGAGACTTGAATGAGGGACACCCAACCCCCTCTACCCTTCTTCACCCACAGTCTAACTCTGTCGCCCTCCTTAAAGGTTTTTTTTATTATTAAAGTAACACCGTACTCTTATGATGGGGACCCAAACCTCCATGATCACGCCCCTAACCCTCACATACATACACACACACACACACACACACACACACACACATTCAAATTCTATGTCTTTCCCGGCCCTTCTGAAATCCAGCTGCTGGGAAAGTTCATGGTCAGCTGATTGTGCTCTGCCCCCCTCTGTCTCTGAACAGGATTAAACAGAGAGGAGATCGGAGAAGAAGAAGAGAAAGAGCCTGCTGGCAGATCTCCAGTGCTGTGGCCACATCAGATTAAGAAAACCTCTTGATCTGCGCTAAACATGACACAACAAATTAGGAGCAGGGCTGTAACCACCGCAGACATCAAGAAGGACAAACAATTTTTAGATTTGGTCCGCAATTTTGAGTATTCGATTACATCTAGGAGCTTGTCTATTATCCCCATGTGTCATAGTTTTGGTGAAGGCTTAACATCATGCATATTAATGAATCAATGATCATAGTACACTAGTTCCAGTGAAAGGAACTTTTAATGCTTTAGCACACCAAGACATTTTGGACAATTTCATGCTCCCGACTTTGTGGGAACAGTTTAAGGATGGCCCGTTCCTGTTCCAACAGCAAGGTTCATAAAGACATGGATGAGCGAGTTTGGTGTGATCAGTGCCTGGCCTCTGAAATGTGCTTCTAGAAGAATTGTCAAAAAATCCCATAAACACACTCCTAAACCTTATGGAAAGCCTTCCCAGAAGAGTTGAAGCAGTTGTAGCTGCAAAGGGGATGTCGAATGGGATGTCATTAAAGTTCATGTGCATGTTAAGGCAGGCATCCCAAAACTTTTGGCAATATAGTGTATATGTGTGTGTGTGGTCAGTAAGATATTTTTTTAAAAGACAAGTATACTTTAGCAAGGATGCAATAAAGTAACAGATAAGACATTGATACTGTTATAAAATATTTATATTTCAAATAAATGTTTTTTCTTTTGAACTTTCCATTCATCAAAAATATCCTGAAAAAAATTAATCACAGTTTCCACAGAAAATCATGATGACTGAAGTACTGATGCTGAAAATTCAGCTTTGACATCACAGCAATATATTCTATTTTTAAAAACATAAAAATAGGAAACTGTTATTTTAAATTGTATATTTTATTAGCCTGTGTACGTATTGTGTACTGTATATACATATTATATAATTTGAGAGAACTTCGTCCATATCTGTCATTGTCAGTCATCGGAATTTGTAGGCCAGATGAAGAATGCAGTTGACAGTTGAACAAAGGTTAGGAATAATACCATGTGAGAGAGTGAGTGAGAGAACAAAGAAAGAAAGGAGGAAGAGGTACAAAAATATTCTAATCGGAAGTGTCATCTAGTGTGCTACAATAATGCTGACGGGAGACTGAGAGGCCTGTATTTCTGCTGCAGTGTCCAATACACCCATACAGAGACCACAAACACCTTCAGCCCTACCTAGCACAATATACTATAGTACACAAGCCTCTGATCCATCATTTGCATTTGGATTCGACCACATGACATCACTCACCAGAAAATCACAGATAAACTGTTACCAACAAATATAACTCTTACTATAAGTGCACCATCACATCATCTAACTAAAACTTGCTGTCACATACTTATTTATCTTCTTGACAGTCATAAGTAGCGTATCACTCTTGGATATCCAGGATGAACTTCTAGAGCTTAGAGCTAATAACAACATACAGGACTCAAATGCTTTGTTAGCAATAACAAAACTTCTGAATAAAGCAGCACACCATACTTCTCACATTTAAAAGTGTGATCATCACAGATTCTCTCACACTACGACAATATTCCCCAGTCATCAAGCCATACGCATTATAGCTAGGAATATTTTGCACTTTGCATCTAAGATGGATATATCCTAATCATGATTCAATTCATGTGATGTACATCAGACAACATTCAACAAATACTAAAGATGAAGTTAGAAACATCATTTATTATTTTTTGCGTGTTATTAAGTACGCAAACTTCAAATAGACAAACCGATGTAATATTTACATGTAGGGATTATATTATCCCCACAAAGACAAATCAGCTAAAAACAAAAAGCGCAAAATAATTATACTGTGCCTATAAAGAAACAACATCATCATAGCTCCATCAAATTCAACAGCGTTCTCTTATTTGAATTGCTTATCTTATCTTTCCTACCACTTTCCAGTGAGTTAATATACATAGCTGCAAACGAAACCAAGGACAAAAACAGCTCACTGTTGTATTTTTCAGATTTCACACAGATAAAGTGCTCAGACAGCTCCAGGAATATTACAACAGCATTAGACCACAGTCCACCTCAAAGAACAATGGTGGCAAATCAAAGCCATGGGGTCAAAATTCACATTTTTACTGACCACTGCTAAACAGTGTCTAATCAAATACAATTTGACCAAAACAAGCTCCTTGATATGACCTTATGCTTCGGGCACTGAGTGCAGATAAACATTAGCACGCAAAGACATAATTAGGATCACAAGCTTACAAGAGTGCAGCGGTTATGACCTAGTTCCTACCTTCTGTAGGCTTGTAGGGTTGAGTTGGGTTTTGTCAATTATTTTTATTGCAACCTGAGAAAACACAAGGTTAAAAAAAATCATCAGAATGCAGCTGACACATTGACTTGACAATTAAATTGCATGTAAAAGGAGCAATCAACTGGAAAATTATGCTAACTGTGCACACCTCAGAAAGTTGATAACATAATAGCTTTTGGTCAAAGTGTGAAAAAACTGGATGAGCAAATGTAAAGTTTTTTATATATATTTCTCATATGTCGTTTGGCTCAAAAAGTACAGCAGAGGCCAGTCTGGTCATAAAGTAAAACGACTGGACCAAGAAGCTTTACCTAAGAGTCAATCAGAAGAGCCTTGCGAATCTTTATTAATTTAATTCCCCACATTAATATAGTCATCTGTGGACGTCTTACCTCCCTGCCGGTCAAAATATGGCGAGCCAACTTCACTTTGGCGAAATTGCCCTTGCCAATGGTCTTGAGCAGCCGGTAGTTGCCGATGTGAGGCAGTTCGTCCGAGCAGGAGGCGATGGAATTCCGGCAACGGGCTCCGAGTGAGCGACTCGACCATCCTGAGCCCTTCTCTGAACGACTGGCTGAGAGAGAGGCATGCTGGGGGTTAAAGAGAAAATGTTACTAATGACCAAGATCAATAAAAGGCAATGTTATTTTAGTGTAGAATATATTGCACGTGAATAATCCGTCATCATTTACTCATGTCGTTCGTTCCAAACCTTTATGACTTCTTTTCTTCTGTGAAGCATAAAAAGATATTTTGAAGAAAGTTGTGGTCTATACAATGAAAGTCAATAGGGTTTAAAACATTGGACCTCATTGACTTTCATTGTTTGAAAAAAAACACACACACAAAAACAAAAAAAAACACATTGAGATGTTGACTTTGCAAAATATCTTTTGTATGCGTGTTCCACAGAAGGTCTGGATCAAAAAAAGGTGAGGAAATGACTTAGATGGGTGCACTTAACTGTTGTTATAGTTAGCTAAAACTTGATTTAAATAAAGCTGAAACTAAATAAAATATGATATTAGATGAAAAACCTAAACCTAAATTTTTTTTTTAATTAAATTAAATAAGTTTAAGTTGAAGGCAAGTACCACAATTTCTTAAAATTGAAATAAATATAAATTAAAACTAAATAAAAATGATAAAAGCTCAAAACAAAATGACTAAAACAAAAAAAAGCTAAATAAATATCACTAAAATATAACACTGCTTCACATCTCAACATATTGTAGGCATACGTTTTTGTAGTTTCTCCAAGAAAAGCTAAACTCTGCTTTGCTATACATTGCTGACATGTTTCATGTCATGCCTGTTCCAAGATCTTAAGTCTTAAATCTAATCTATCCAGGAATGCATTGCGACACTAAACTGCACTCGCACCTTGATGTGATGTGACGCATGTGGCATTCTTAGCCGGACGCTGACTCTATCATTCTATGCGGGAACCCCACATAATAAAAAACAAATACAGAATCCATCTTATAGCTATATCTTGATTTATTGTTTGTACATTCTATATCTACAGTACAAGGATACATTACATATAGTACATCTTTATGAGGAGATATATTTCCTATAGTTTCATGATCTCAAATCTTAGCGATGGCTACAAATCTTTTCACACCAATAAGGCCTTTTTAGTGACTCTACATCCCCACACCTCCTATTCCCAACAGTTTTACCCATTTTATGCTGATATAGACCTCATCGCCTGTCACCCACCCATCCTCCTCCACCACCGCCCACTGCCCCACCCTGTCCAAGCCACACACATTGATTATTCCACTGCTGCTCTCTGTCTGATTGCCCTTGCAATTTATTTGAGAAAGTGGGGGCAGGGGTGTAGATGAAGAGGGTTTCTCAGTGAAAGCAATATGCCACTCAAATAGATGGTTTAGATGGGGGAAGAAAGCACATTGCTATAGAGAACAATAAATGATGATGCATTTAGATATTCAGTTTCCTCCCACTGAGTGTTTACATGCACTTTAAAAGTTTGATTGAAGTCTGACTAAAGCAATATATATTATTATTTTTAAAAATGTACGTCATGTAAAGGCTTTATTGCACGCAAATTCATACCAGTCTGATTTTGGCAAAATTTCACTAAAATTTTGTAGTCAAAAAATATCCATTATCCACTCTATTACCCGGCTAAGATATTTTGTAATAGATAAAAAATATCTATTATTTATTATCCATAGTGTAGGAATGCATAAAGCACTGCACACACATAAGTCACTTTCAAACCAAGCAGATTTCTGTGTGAACTCACATAACCAACTTGAACAGAAAACACATTTTCAGGGGAAACTTCTACAACCTCATGTGAAATTCTGAAAAACACAGAGGTGACTTTTCTTTAATTCTTCAAATATTCTATTACGCAAGGGTCATGTATATATAGAGATGAAAACTGTAGTTCAACAACAACATTCTGTCATCATTTACTCACACTCATCTTGTTCCAAACCCGTAAGACTTTCGGTTGATCTTCGGAACACAAATTAAGATATTTTTAATGAAATCTGATTTCCGCTGACAGCTACACAACTAACACTTTAACACTTCAAAAAGTTTGTAAAGAGATAAAACTAATCCATATGAATTGAGCGGTTTAGTCCCAATTTTTCGAAGAGACATGCTCACTTTATATGATGAACAGATGGAATTTAGGCTTGTATTCACATATAAACATTGATCAGCAAACATAAACAGAAGCTCAACCGACCCTGCTTGACGCGTGAGAACAAGCCTCAAGAGAACTTACTTGAGCTTCCATTTACCATAACTGATGTGTGCGTTGATTAATGTTTATATGTGAATAAAAAGCTAAATTAAATCTGTTCATCATATAAAGCGATCATGTCTCTTCAGAAAATTTGGACTAAACCGCTCGATTCATATGGATTAGTTTTACAATTTCTATATTACATTTTTGAAGAGTAAAATTGGTAGTTGGGTGGCTGTCAATAGAGGAACAGAAATTGCTCAGATTTCATTAAAAGTATGTTCCTTTGTGTTCCGAAGATGAACGAAAGTATTACAGGTTTGGAATAACATACAGGGGAGTAAATGATGACAGAATTTTAATTTTTGGGTGAACTATCTATTGATAGACCTGGTAGGATTATGCAGACCCCAAGACATAATTCCACATAACATAATTCTAGAGTCGCACCCCAGACTGAGACAATAGACCGCCTATCTAGCCAGCAACTAGCTCGTGATAGGATAGGAGCACATGTGAAGGGGGTGGAGATGGGTCAGGGTCAATCCATCCATAAACACATCCTGCTATTGCATCTTATGACTTACTCCCAAAATCCATTTACAGGGGTGTATGTCCTTTCCTTTAATTTCCTGCCCTGTCCTGTCCTGTGAAGCTTTGAATTTGGCATTGCTGCAAACCTGCTTCCTCTATGCTGATTTCTTTCACAGTGTTTCCTTGAAATTAATGCTCAACAATGAGTTTTAGTCGTTCACAACATCACTATGAAATATTGTGTTGATGTGAGATACAAATGTGTGGGGAAACAGGTGTACGCCTGAGCCAGGTGTGAAAAACCCTGCCAAAACTCAAACTTGCATAGTTTCCTGTCTTGAATAGATGTTGTGCTATCCCCTTGTTGTGGCTTCTAGAATAAATGATTGCAACAAATCTCCAGGCTTCTTAAACAGGTTTATTGGTTTGTTTCCTCTTTATAAGTTTATGTTCACTGATATGGAAATAAAACAAACAGTACTTTTTACCACTTTTTGTAACGTCTACTCAAAGATTTACTTTTCTGCCACAATATTAACACGCTGCATGCAAAAACAAACATACAACCTAACCAATGTAGCCCGATTCCCGAAACGAATGACTCTTGTGAGGTGGTTCTTTTAACAAATAGCTAGTTTGAATCAGTCACTGCCCTGCATGATTTGCAGCATTAGCAGAGAAATAATTTCTTTCATATGCAAGCAAAGCGGACATGAAATATACCTGAATTAATCTAAATTAAAATAAAATAAAGAGCTAGTGAATCAGAATCAAACTGATTCTGGAAATCTGGATCAGTTCCCAGCCATGCATATTAACTACTGTAATTAATTATCCAGCATATCATGCAATTAATTTGATGACATTTTAACTGAATGACAGTCCTTTGACAGATACATTTTAAGAAGGATAATTCACATGGTTGATTGAACTGAATCAAGCTTGTGAATCAGAATCAAATTGAACATGGAAATCTGCATCAACATCCATTCCTGGCAATTAATTTTTATTAATTATTCAGCATATCATGCAATTAATCCGATAACATTTTGAACTCCAGTACTACCTTAAACGATTCATTTTAACTGTTGTGAGTTAATCAAATCAAGAGCTTGTAAATCGTAAATTAATATAATATATATAATACATAATAATATCCCACCCTAGCAATTTACTGTGATTAATAATAATAATAATATACATTTTTAGCACATCAGAATATTATTTAATTAAATCACATAAAATGTTTAACTAATTGACTGTCTTACTTTGACAGGTTAATTTTAAAATTGATAATTCGCATGGTTATTGTGAGATTCATATATTTAAATGAACATCCAATCCATTCAGCATATAAGACACTGCATCAATACCGACTCATGCCTTGTAACTGAAATGCCATTAGCCCTTCTGCTACTTGTTACCCTTTAGTAAGTGTCTCTGCCATGAGTGAAACATCTGAATAACTAATGGTGCAGCAGTCACAGACAGGCAGCAATCCTCATGACTAGAGCAAAAGTCTCACCTTGGCATCAGATGAGAGAGCCAAACAAAAAGCCCCAGCTGAGGCCCATCTGCTTACTGCACTCTGCAACCCCCCTCCCCACCAACTAGTAACATAACCCCCTCATGCGGGTGCATACACATTAGCCAAATACACAAGGAGACAACATCAATATCAGTTGTCAAGAGCAACTATTGGCGTGGCAACGAAACAGGGGTTGCCGCAATACTTCCACAATGACTAGCACAAAAACATGCTGATTGTGTGATTGTCGCTCATGGTCTAAACACACCCTCTTTATTCGAAAACATGCTCAGACTCAGAGTTAAAGGGGTGGTAAAACACATTCTTTCGAAGGCTTGATTGTGTTTGTGGGGTACACTGTAACATGTGTTCATGCTTCGTTTTTAAATTTTCATATATTTTACCTTTATTCTACACTGCTCTGTCCCTCCTTGTAAAAACGGTCTGATGGTTTCCAGGTTGTATGAGGCCAGTCCCTCAAAAATACGCAATGGGCTCAGATTGGTTAGCTGGCCCAGTGTGTTGTGAACCACCTAGTGCACGTTTGTCGGAAACGTCACGCCCCTTACCTTTACCGGTAGCCTGTGCTTTGGGTAGTATTAGAAATAATGGCGTCAATAAAACCATACCCATTTGAGCCCGAATCAGACCCAGACAATTTGAGTGAAGATGATCGAGCAGAACCTGTTCAGTCCTCAAGAGTAAAGACTGCGGATCTATAGGGATCGCTAATGAATGGCACTGTTACTTTTGTATTTTTAGAACGATTTGCCAAATATCTGTCGCAAGAACGAACACTAAACATTGGCTTTACTAGTAGCCAAATCAAACACAGAACCATGTTTAGCATGCCTGTAGATAAACAATACATAAAAGCTCTAATCAAAGAATAATTTACACTAATGCCAAGTTCGCTGTTGAGATTTTAAAAGGTTTGTAACGTTAGGTGTTTGTCGGATAACGTTAAGTATGAATGAGCATTTATCAAACTGGTTTGCAGAGCGTTGTCATCGGTTTACTTCCTTGCTACAACGTACAATTAACAATACGAACTATTAAAGGAAAACACATCGACGAAAAATAAATCATACTTACGGGTTGTGGCCCGTAAACAGCTTCTGTTTTTAAATCCATCTTTTAGGACAAGCCGTTGTAAGAATCCTGTATTGAACTCGTAAAGATTGTGGAAGCTTTCCTCCGTGAAATGTGCAGCGGGAGCCGCATGCGCCCGTCTCACACTGGCAGTGTTTGTCTCGTGCAGCTGAACCGCGGCTCGTGTATTGCAAATACAGACGAATATTGTCCATTATGTCACATTTTCCGGTCTTCTCCTCCAACTATTCCCCGCGGCGATACAAAATGGCCTCGCCCCCCCTTATTTCATATTCTCGGAGGAGGGGTTTATGTAAATATTGGGGCTGGTGATGTCAGCAACCCTGGAGGAATGTGTAGTAGTCCCTAGCGGCCGTTTGCTGTAATCCTTAGAAATTGATTTCTTTAAAAGCAAATATCTCCCTTTGCTTTAAACTTTGAACGTTGTAACTTTGCAGATGTTGTTTATGCTCAAACAGCAACATTACACACTAGCTAAAGTTAGAAAAGTGAAATCATGGTTTATCACCCCTTTAAAGGTTTGACTAGATAAACATGTTTACTTGTAGTAGCTGGCCCAAACGAAAGATAACTGCTTGTGGTGGACAACAAAATATAATAATTTAGGCTATCTTGAATACTGTGACATCACTGATATACTGGACTGGATATTTACCCCAGTAAACATCACCACAACAAACTAGTAGCGCTATGAACAAAACATGCCATAGACTTAAGACCAACCAAGAAGCAAATGCGCTTTATAAAAAATGCGACTTCAATTTCAGTTTCTTTGCTTTCTTCAACAGCAGACACAATAACCTCTTTATTCAGACCATGAGTGTCTAGGCCCAGGTTACACTAGTTCCTCAGAAACAAGCCACCAGGCTTGTGGTTCCCCTGCCTATCTGACCTCCACATTGGATCAGCTTTCCTGCTTTACTGAGGAACAATGAAAAACCAATCCTCTTAGTGAATTTCTTTTGGCTGAAAGTCGAGGTATAATGTCCAGTTACAACTATCATTTAAAGGGTGTGATAGTGTGTTACTGTTGTTTTTTTACTGTTGTGTAACTGTATTTGAAAGACTTTAACAACCATTTCCACCCTTTCTCTGGCCTTTAGATTTAAACAAGCTGTTTGTTGCTGCTGTCCCTTTAAGAATTCTATGAATTGTCGGGTGCAATATAGTTTGCATTACTCCATCGTTCAAAAAAATCAGTTAACAAAGTCTTCATTAAATTGTCACAGGTTCATAAAACAATCAAATTGTTACTATCACATTAAAATGAAGACCGATCTGGTTGAAAATAAACTTCAGCCAAGACTGGGATCCTTCAGAATGATGCACAGAGCGGTTGGTGCTACACAGCCAGTAACAGCACATGGTTTTGCAGACTTAAGTTAATCATCTTAAAGGGGTGATGAATTGAGAAATCAACTTTCCTTTGAACCTTTGGTATATATAAGTTCATCGTGATATAAGAATATCCTGCAAGTTTCAGAGCTGAAAACGTCCTTGCTAGTCAAAGAAAAGCTTTTATAGATGCCAGGCCCAGAAAACAAGAGATCTCAGAATATGTCGACCATTGACGTAGTAGGATGCAGTAGGACGCAGAAGCACCGCCTCAAGCCCGCCCACCAACTCGTGAAGCTAAACGATGCAGAATCGATTGTAAACAAGAGGTCGAGACTGGATTTGCAGACATTTTGAGATTAAAATACAATGCTGTGCCTTTTATATTGGATCCGACAGGAACGGTGCAACACATAAAACATGTTTTTATATGTGTTAGTATTGCATTGTTACAGATCGTTTGATATCTATTGACTACATACCTTAGCACGCTGTCACATGCTGGAAAAGGTGTTATTGGTTCATTCGTGATCAGACTCGGACTTGTAACGGCAGCTCGCAAAGCCCAAAGTCCCGGGGCTATGTGCTTTTCAGACGTACTCCGCTCGTGCGCGCGTGTGTGTGTGTGCGGTTTGCAGTTATATTCACTGATGATTGAGCGAAATGATACAGAAATAACATTCCAATCATTCGCGGGTGGATGAGAGATGAATCATTGTGTTTTTTTGATAAAGACATTTTGCGAGCCCTGGCTGTGGGCTGGGTGATTCATTCCGGTTGCCGTTTACCACACGCCGTCACTGACAGGGGAGCAGAAGCTCATTAAATATGCAAATCTTATCCAATCCAAGCCGTGGGCGTTTCCTTCCAAGTCTTCAGTGTGGCACGCCCATCAAAACCGATCGTTCTTTTCAGAAAGCCTCAAAACCAAGGCAGAAAATAGCCTATTACTTATTCATTATGATGTTTTTGAATGTAAAAACCACGCAAACGTAATAAGTTGACCTCAGACAACAGTATAAAAAAAATTAAAGAGCCAGTTCATGACACCTTTAAGGTGCGGTCACATTAGCGAAGTTTCGTGGGCAAAAAAAGTCCTTTGTCCATTCATCGTTAGTAGTCGCGATACATGAAGCACCGCTCACAAATAAGTCACTTTCAAACCAAGCAGATTACTGTGTATATCTGTGACTGCTCCTTTACTCAGGATGCACAATATATCAGTACATCAGTTATCAGCCAATATTAGAGACAACATTTTTAGACAAAATTGTACAACGCAGTAGAATTCCGTTCCATTTATCAGCTCATCAGAATTGTCCAGAATATTAGGAATCATATTCTTATCATAAGCTCTTTTGTATTTAAGAATGATACCATTATCCTTTTCCCCATTACCTCACGGTGACTATAGGGGCAAATCTCTAAAAACTGAATACATGTTGTTATGTAAATGATGTGTAAAAGTGTAAAATAATGTAACTGATCAGCAAAGAGGAAGTCAAATGCCTGGACAATTACGCACTTACTTTACCAATCAGTTTCCTCTTTTGATGTTTCGACACTTCAGCATAAAGGATATGTCCACAGTAGCTAACACGTGAATAATTATCATTTCACACCAGAGATTTTTAGCTGATATAGACATAGGCCTAATTTAAAGTGCCCTGTGAAAGTTGCAAGCTTCTGCACATAATTAAAATCATCATTTGCACGAATTTACAGAGTTTAGGTCTAGGCAATCTTATTTTCCACCCGTATACCATTTTCTTCGGGTAAGCTGTTACAATGTGATGGTTATCAAGATGGCTGCAGTTATAGAACAAGTTTAATCTCACAAGTGAACATGAATTCATTTTCATATAGGCCTATGCCTATGTTCTGAACATTCTGGGCTTCCTTAGTTGACCCAGTCCTCTAGACTAGCCTTGCGCAACTTGTATTTGACAGACATGATGTTTCTCTGCCCTACATGGAATCTGTGGATTCACTCGCAGGCTCTTTGTTTTGACATCATCATTCCACTCTTGTTCCATGGCTAGACAAAGAGTTTTAATAACCTCCCAAATTGGTAGACGCATTTCCTATTGCGTTTGCTTTGTGTTCTTGCTCGCTATCTCATCCCTTCACATCAGCTCTCATCGTTCTATCTAGAAAGTCTCGCCGTGCCTCTGTGTGCCATGCCACACTGTTGTGTCTGTGCTGGCAGAGGCGCTGGATAACTTACTGAAGCACAAAATATGCATATTTTTCATTATCTTCAATCATTCACGTATCCAACCACTCCTTTTTCTTTATGTAGGCTTCTTTATCTTTCAGTCTATGACCATCTCCATTAAGTCACTGTTTAGGGATCCCTTTGTGTGTCAATAGTTTTTGCATAACGTTTAATCCAACTTTAGATGTAACAATGTGTGCAGCAGATGTCTTTCACATCTCCTAAAGAACTATTTAAGACCCAAGCCAGGTAAACGGACACCTGACATCCTGACACACCTGACATATGTGTATAAAGAGCTTTGGTAACAATAAGTACAAAAACAAAAAGTAATGTGACAGTTTGAGGAGGAAATAGTGACAGCAGTTCTTACAAAATGTGTGAAAGCCATATTTGCAACAGTCTACATGATTGGCCACAGATAAATACTTGTTGCTGTTTACCACGATCTTGCCACATTATGCAAAAAATGCCAGCCACATATCTTATGGAACCAAACATTTTTTTTTTAAGATAATATTTTGCCATCATTGACTCACTTCCAAGGCTAATTTCAGTCTTTTTATGACTTAAAATGTATAATACACAAGTCAACTTACTTTTTAATAAGATACACTGATATATAAGTTTTATAAACTGTGTGTGCAAAAATAAGATACTGACCTTGCTACCTTGCAAACAAATTTTTGTGTTGTTTTGATATGCCCTGTGTTGTTCAGAATGTTGTAATAAGATGCCGGGCAACTGTTCACATACATGTGCACATCATAAACCAAAAGCAACTTTTCAATTACAATAAAACCAAAAGGAAGCATTATTATGCCACTCAATACAACAACAAAAAATGCAATAAATGTTATTACGCATATGTAACCAAATATTCCAGATATATAAAATTTTATAAAACCGCGCATTGATCAAGCACTCATCTGAATATCTTTGGTTATTATGAGCCTGTTTATGGATACAGCTTGGCCTTTGAAAGGAAAAGAAAAAGAAGTGGATTTGCTTGGCATCATGTACAGTAGGCCTAAGATTTACCAAGAACATTTTGCACCAAGACACGAAAAACATAGATTGCAAATGAATCACCCACAAATTAAACGCTATAGAAGGTGTGTAAAATCGTCCATTTCTCTATAATCTAAACGACAACAACTCTTGTAGATAGGCTATGCCCTTAACCGTGGCGTGTCATTTGAGACAGTGTTTTCAGGGGGTGGCAGAGGACGTTGTTAATTTTAAAATGTATGTTTTACTCAGTCAATGTAACTCCATGGTTTATGAATTAAGTGACAGGCGCGAACACTACTGACAACTACAGCTCTGTAAAGATCACTTCTCAGCGCTCTCGACTAGCGATTATTAACGAATCTTTCTCGAATCTTTTCAATGAATCGGCAGAACTGGTTCGGAAAATCGGTCCGAATGACTCGTTTTCTTGAGAACCGATTACTCTTTTTCGGTCCTGTCCGACTTATATTATTAAGTACTAATAAGAGCATTTGGAATGAACTAATGACTTGACAAATGAGCCAGTAAAGATACTTTGTTTAGCCGAATAACAGAAAAATCACTAATGCACACATTACGTGTTATACTTTATGTCACAAAAATATGACTGTATGGCAGTTTTAAGTACAAAGCAATTCGTTTTTTTAATAACATTTTTGTTTTTCGTAACATGTTCTTCTTTTCTCATCCAAATGAATTGTTCAACGTCAATAAATGATAGGCCTATTTCGTTTTTCAACGGCTCTTTATGAGCTGAATCGTGGCTGCAACAAACTGAACTAGGACACACAAATTACAATAAACACCATTCATTGTTCTTAAAAAAGAATAGGGGAAATACGTAATAAACAGCAATATGTTAGTAAACACGGAACATTTCATATGTCATGCCAGAATGCCATCATAATAATTACGCGATGACGTAAAGGAGTCGCTAAATATTTTGAACCATTTCTTTGAAGCGAACTGTTTCGAAAGAACCGATTCGCATAAATGAGTCTCACTTCCCATCACTACTTTTGACGACAAACGTTTCAACCAAATGACGTAAGAAAGCTTTTAACTTACGTGGTCTGCATTCCTTTCGTTCCCAGGCTGCAGCGCTGCGCGTGAGGACATCGTCCCTGGAGCTTCAGCCTACAGCAATACTGGGTTTATTTCAGAGGTCCGTGTACAGTTGCTAATTGAATCAGCACAGACAGGAGAAGCAGCCCGCAGCCGAGCCAGTATCGCGAGGCTATCGCTGCCCTCTCCGACCACCAATATAGCGTTTCCCTTAAACAATCCTCATTTTTGGTCAAGTTTACTTGGTTTTATACGCAATGGGATGTGAACAAAGACTTTAAAAAAGCTATATGATGCTCATGACTGTGTGGGTTTGGCTAGCCGGAACAATAGATCATTTTGTACTTAGCTAAACGAAAATGTTCCATCCAAGAGTCCATACACAGTGTCTGTTTTGCAGAAATGTATGTTGAATCCTCAAGGATACGCCGTCAACGATTGTAGACCACGAGACAGACAGAAAGAAAACAAAAGCAGGACAGAAGAGGAAAAGAAAAAATGAGCTACCCTAGCATCAAACAGGGAAAAACAGCCCCATTTTTTTCAATGAGTCTGGCTTGTCCAGAGAAAATAAACCACTCCCACGGACGCAGCGTCCCCTTCAAAGAGGCATCTGTGAACATTTCCAGGAAAAACATATATTAATAAATAACAGCGGATAGCCTACAATATGAAATAACATCTATTAAGCGTATCTCGAGCACACTCCCGTCCCAACAAAGACCAATGAGCAATATCCTTTTCGAAGATGCAGAGAATGTCAATGTTCCCAAACATAAAAACTGTACAGTCGCTGTAAAATGCTCATCCCCAGCAGCGTGTGACACTGGCATCAAGGAAGGACGTCAGGAGAAAGAATAGGCTGGGCAGGGCTGCGGCGGACGCTCACACACACCCTTCCCCCATGGTCCTAAACACACTGCCTGTTCATTCATTCATGTAGCAGACCCATCGCCAGACAAACAGGGTTGACAAATAAATGTGCACCACTCCTCCAGCTGGTCACTGTACGCTGGTACAATCTGGTCTTGGAAACTTGATTCAAAATGCATCTGCATAATATCATAATAATCTGCATACATTATGTAGCCTGTGAATGTTGATGGATCTTCTGCATTGTTAAATAAAAAAAAGAATGAAAATATGAACAATAACAATATAACCCCATTGACAAAAGATTCTATTTAAAATAAATGTATCAGTTTCCAAAAAAAACCTATTAACTGTTTAAACCGTTTTTAACACTGATATTAATAATCAAAAATAAAAAAAGCTTCCGCACCGAATTATGATTTCTGAATGATCATGTGACTCTGAAGTAATGACTGATGAAAATTCAATTCAATAAAAAAAATTCAATAAATGACATTTTAAGATATATTAAAATAGAAAGGTATTTTTAAAATTATAATAATATATCATATTTTATAATATTGTTATTTTGCAGTCTTGGCAAAAATATTGGCTGTGACATAGCTAGATTTTGTGTTTTGCAAAGTTTTCTGCTTCCGTATTTGTACACTCTAAAAAAAAAAAAACAATCAGTCAAATTAGGGCACAGTGTAGCCTACTGTATTAATTTGATAGAATTTTCTATATTTTTAAAAATTATTTTTACAGGTGATTTACCTGTATTTTGAACTTCATTGCGTTGTGTTTTGGGGTTAATGGAAATGCCTGTAAAAATACTGGATAATGTCCAAGTAATAAGCTAGTAAGCCAGTACTTTTCTGTTATTTTACGGATTTATTTTACAGATTTTTTTCAAGTTTATGGTTTTGTAGAAAACGATGATAAGCATTTCATAAATTTTAAAGGCTTTTATGTGCAAAAATATTCAATATATGCAAAGAGTCAATATTAGTGTTGACCCTTCTTCTTCATAACCAGACAGCAACATAGTGTCACCCAGATCCGGCCCACATCCGGTACACGAGGAATCCACATGTCTAGGCCCAGTGGATTCCCCTGACATCTGACTGACCACCCTAGGTGCCACCCCAAAATTTAGATTGCTACTTCAATTTCACCTCCTATTGAAAAAAGCATTTATTTTGAAGTGTGGCGGCGCGGCATATTGTTCACGAATTAACGTTGAATATCAAGAGAATATTGATGTTAGTTGCCAAACAGACGATTAATAATAAAGGGGGTCGTGCATAAGCGCAGTTGTTCAATATCCTGTCGTGCCATTCACATTGTTTTCCATTAAACGTCACAATTAATCTCAAAACGTTGATATCAATCTTCCCCAGGTGTGTCTTGTTAACTTGTCACGCTTGTTTGCCCCTGTGTATTTAAATCCCTTGTCCTTCTTTGACTGCTAACATGTGTGCGCTTGTTGTCAGTTTTGTTTGCTTTCCTTGATCGTGTCTGGATTTGTCAGTTTTGCCTGGATTTACTTTTATGATGTTTGTTTGAATAAAAGTTTGCTGCATATGGATCCTACTCTCGGTTCCTCTGAAACAGCCACTGTTACAGAAGACCTGACCCAACATGGATCCAGCAGTATGTCTCGCCCGTCTACGCCAAGGAACTCACTCACTCGAGGACCACATCAGAGACTTTTTGAACATCGCAAACATCACCGTCCTCCTGGACTTTTTTTTTCCACAGACTCAAAAAACAGTTACAATCCAAACTCATCCGCGATGGTCCTTGAGGGTCCCTGAGTGAGTTCCTGGATTATGCACTTTTGCTGGCCGGTTCAAATTTGACTGTGGGGTTTGCGGACAAGGAGCCTTTGGCCAAGATGGCCACCGCTATGACTGAGCCAGCATCCTTCGGCCAAGGTGGTCGCCATTCCAGAGTCTCGTCCCGTCATGGCCGCCAGACCTGAGCCCTCAGGCAAAATGGCCGCCATGCCAGATTTTCCATCTTCAGAGTGTGCAGCACTGACCATTGTGGCCACAGCTATGTGGTATGTTTGGGCAGCACACACATCGACTCCAACCCCTGACCAGCGTCCAGTGAGGGCTCCAGCACCTGACGAGCGTCCAGAGAGGGCTCCAGCCCGTGACCAGAGTCCAGAGTAGACCTCGTCTCCTGTCCAGAGTGGACTTCGTCACCTGTCCAGGGACCAGTGAGGACGTCGTCCCCTGTCCAGGGTCAAGAAAGGACTTCAGCCAATGAAATCTCTCCAGTGTCAATTCATTAAATTGAATTTGTCCAATGAGTTATTTTTGCATTTTGTTTCTAAAAATATGCTTGTTATTTAAGTTTTCCACTTACAATAGAGCAAATAGTTAATTTAATAAGGTAAATTAAAACGATAAATGTGTTCACCTAATAACCTTTTAATTCAAATAATTTTTTTTTAGTGTAGGCTATGGACATTGTTGTGTTGCAGAAGTTGATGCTTAACAAAACAGGGTGACAGACTGACTACCTCACGTGCAGTATACCTATAAAATTGCTATCTCTGGATTGATAAAAGTCAACCAACTGCATCAAGGCTTATTCATCTTATTCATGAAGTTTCTTTTACCAGTAAATGTGTTAGCTCAAAAAAATTAAGAATATTTATTAATGAGGATTTATTTACCAATTGTTTGTTTTTGGATGCGTTTTGGTGGATCGATGTTTTAAACAAATTAGGCTACTGGAATAACTAACCTGGAAACCATAATGTCTACACAATAATATTAAGTAGAAATCAATATTTTTGTTTACAAGCAGAACATTGTTGGACTATGTTGGACATTATTTGACAAAAAAAAAAAAAATTTTAATCTCTTATTTCAAAATATTTTTATGGTTCTGTTCTGACAATGTGTCAGGAACTTGCTTTTGAATGAGCAAAAGATATTGTTCATCTCAACTACTAACTACTAATATTTTTAATTATTGCTTATTTTTTCCCATGATTGGTTACCCAGCTATGAGGTGGTTTGGCTATGAGAAACCACAGAGAAACAGCCCATTACAGGTGTCTCGGCAACACACCTGAACGAGAACCGGCACCATAAAATGTTAATTCTAAATGTTTGTTAAATGAGTTTAAATGGTGGTAAAATATGCATGAATAAAAAAATAAAAATAAAATTCATCCAACATATAGGACGTAGGCCACTGATTCTTGAGATAAGGGACAAAACATGCCCAAACACAAAAGCCCTATTTATGTTAAAAAGTAAGAATGTCAACACAATAAAAATGCTTATAAGGTTACATCTAAGGGTGTAAAATTCTAAATTTCAGGACATTCATTGCTTATTCTTTTAAATAATTTCTTTAGCATTATTTTAAAAGCACACTCTATACTTGGAAACACATGTAATTCAACCTGTCCTTAGCATGTCACAATGTAAAACTGCCAAACAAAGTGTTTAAAAATGCAACAAATAAAAAAATACACCGTTAAATTAAAAGGTGGAGATATTTAAGATATCAAACAATACAAAAAGTAAATATTGAATTATATTTCCATTAAAAAATAGCTATAAAATTTGTGTCCTCACTTTACGTCAACTCCGTCAGGATTTTTTTTATAATTCTGAATAAATCAGGCAGTGTCATGGGCAGCTTTAACTCTGAGGATCTCTCATTGTGGATCTCACAGTAGGACACATAGTCCTGGAAGTTATATATTGTTTAATATTTTAAACAAACAATATTGAAGTCTCTGTGGTCACAGCCTTAACATGTCAACTCTGTCATCACAGTGTAATAGATTCTGTAAATAGTTGTGGGATAAATCTTGCCATTTTTATATGTTTATCAAGGAAGCTACAACTGAGGAAAATTAATTAATTGCTTCACTGTACAACACGTAATTAAGGTGGAGAAAAAAAAAAGAGTAAACTCTGTCAGATGTCAACTCCATAATGTTTTATGTCTGATGGTTGACAAGTGCTCCCAAAAAATCTGTATAATGTGATTTAATAAGTTTTTTTGCATATGGGGAATTCTTCTAATGCTGTTTTATGATTCTATTTACATATACTGTATATTTGGCATCATCATCATTTGTCAACTCCGTCAATATTTGTCAACTCCATCTCTATTTTACACCATCAGGTGAAGGTTTTTGTTCATTTTGAAAGAAATGTCTTAGTCTTTTTTCAATTTATTGTGTTAAAATATCAATGAGTCACAATTCACCAGTGTGAGTGCCCGTGTTCACCACCAGAGGGCACTCCAACCCAGACTGTAATTTCATCAAAAACTACATTACCCATAATCCTTTGCCCGGACTCATCATCACTCATTGTTTGTACCTGTGTCTCATCACCTCATTACCCCAGCCTATATAAACCATGTTCACGCTGTCATTCACTGCAAAGTCTTGTTTGTTGTATAACTGCATTTCTGAGCGTTTTCCCTGGTTTCTTGTCTCTTGGTTTTGGATTACTTGCCCGTTCCGTGGATTACCCTTTTGCCTGCCTGTCTTGTTTGCTTGTTTGGACTGCTTGCATGTGTATGACCTTTTGCCAGTTTGTTGACTACGAGTGTGGATTACCCTTTTATAAAGCTGCGTTTGGATCCTAAACCTTCTGTCTCAGAGCAGTTACCTTACAGAAGACTTCGCTAATATGGATCCAGCAGTTAAACTAGTCCATATGCGCCAAGGTAACCACACACTTGAAGAACACATTCAGAGGTTCCTGGTCATTGCTAATGATTCTGATTTACCAGACTGTGCACTCATAGACTTTTTCTGTTATGGGCTTAAACCTCTTCTCAAGGACATATTGATTCACAAAGCTCCTCGAAGTTCTTTCAGTGAATTTCTGGACTATGCACTGTTTTTAAGTGGGTCCTCCTACACTGAGGAAGTTTCCCCTAAAGGTTTTTTGGGTGGGGGCACCATGCATCAAGCTCCAAAGCCTGCGGAGCTTGGTCCATCACAGTGTTCACCATGTTCAGTGCTGATGATCGCTAGTCCCATGTTTTCTGCACCTTCCTGTCCTGTGGTTTCCCCGCCTGAACCTGCTCACAAGATGGCCGTCACACCAGTTTCTGCAGACAAGATGGCCGCCACACCAGTTTCTGCAGACAAGATGGTTGCCATGGCAGAACCTCCATCTACCATGGACGCTATGCCAGAGTCTCCAGTTGCCTTGGACACCAAGGCAGAGTTCCGGGTTGTCATGAACGCTGAACATGAAACCAGTAAGGTGGTCCCAATGCAAGTGAGACTGGCATCCAGCTTGGAGGACACACCGCTGACGTCGGTGCGTGCAAGCGGCATCCCTAGATCCGCGCCATCTAGCCCACAGGCCTGGGTGCTCTCAAGCATTCCGGTGCCCATGCCATCCATCTCAGAGGTTGCTCTCTTGTCTTCTGTTCTCCACGTCACCGCAATGGCCATTTTGTGGGTTTGGGCCGCACCCTGCTCTCCAGCCACTGACCAGTGTCCAGAGACGGCACCAGCCACTGACCAGCGTCCAGAGTGGGCTCCGCCGCCTCCTGTCACGAGTCCAGAGAGGGCTCCGACCGGGCGCTTTGCACTGCCCGTGCCGCCCGGGCGCCTTGCTCTGCTTGCTCCGCCGTGGGGTTCTTCAACCTCATCTGCACTAATGTGGTGGTCGTCTGCTCCGCCATGGGGGTCTTCAACCTCATCTGGTGGTGGTGGTGTCACAATTCACCAGTGTGAGTGCCTGTGATCACCACCAGAGGGCACTCCAACCCGGACTGTCATTTCATCAAAAACTACATTACCCATAATCCTTTGGCTGGACTCATCATCATTAATTGTTTGCACCTGTGTCTCATCACCTCATTACCCCAGCCTATATAAACCATGTTCACTGTCATTCACTGCAAAGTCTTGTTTGTTGTACAACTGCATTTCTGAGCATTTTCTTGGTTTTGGATTACTTGCCCGTTCCGTGGATTACCCTTTTGCCTGCCTCTCCTGTCTTGTTTGCTTGTTTGGACTGCTTGTATGTGTATGACCTTTTGCCAGTTTGTTGACTACGAGTGTGGATTACCCTTTTATAAAGCTGCGTTTGGATCCTAAACCTTCTGTCTCAGAGCAGTTACAATGGAACTATATGTCTTAATTACCTAAGAACATTGATATATATTTAATATTAAAAGGAGGGAGTATAATTAAGAAACTGGGTTGTTCATAATAGTATAAAAACAAACAAAATAGAGACTGTATTTTATGATTTAGATCCTTTACTGAAAACCAATATTACATAACTGAAGATTTCACATTGTTTTTGGATGGATTAAGTTATGGAGTACATTTTTAGAAAAAATATTTAGAAATAAGCCTGTTCCCTTACATGGTTCATTATCTGAGACCTTTGTCTACAAATATATATATTTTTAATAATGTAGTGCAAGTTTCTTTTATTTATTTTTATACATCTAATGTTTTGTCCCTTATCTCAAGAATCAGCGACGCTTATTGTGTAAAGTATTTTTACAGGATGTAAGTGCATTCATCCATCATAAATGTAGCCTAGATGTTATCTTTTGTTTTGCTGTAAATTAATCACTAACACTAAACTGACAATAATGTAGGCCCATGGGAGACCGCAGATGGCTGTCATTCACTGTATTGCATTAATAGAAAGTCTAATCTAAAGATTTGTAATACAAAGTATTTTTAAAAAAGGTTTTAATAGTATGTTCCTGCCGTGACCGTGGGTGCAGGAACATGAGAGACGTAGCCATGCACACTTACTAGACCGTCTCATTCTAGTGTTTAATTGCTGAGGAGGACACTAGGCCTACAAGAATCTGAAGGACTGGACTAGGAAGGATGCAGCCCTCCATTTGAGAAACCCCCAATGTGACCATGGTAACAAAAGGAAAAATCAAACAAAGGCACACATGACTGAAAACAAACTGAACATAACTGTGACAGGAGGGGGTGGTATTGACACAAATTTGATTCACAAGCTTGTGGTTCAATTTCGATACTATAGATTATTTTGGATATACAGGTCCTATATCTCAAGGAACAAAATCAAACGGCAACATGTCGGCCCAGATCCGGTCCACATCTAGTACATGTGGATTCCATGCGTACCAGATGTGGGCCAACACTATGTTGCTGTCAGAACTATAGAGGAACCCTGTCTGCTGGTACATTATTATTTGTATACAATTGCATATACGTTTTTTTTTTTTTTTTGCTTTTTTATCATACTAGCAACGATATAATAACTTTGTAATGGTATTAGAGTAAAAATATTATGAATTTGTAATATAGTGCATATTATTTTTTGCAAAATGCTCCTCCCAGCGTACATCTTTCTAGCTAACTACAGTTTATGTGTATCATGAGTCTACTGAGGTGAGCTTATGAGAACCCAAGTGCAGATTATTCATCCAAACATTAAAAAAATACAAAATAAACAAACACTTGACTTGAATAAATGTGACCATGTACAGAAACAAAACTCACCAAAACAGTTTACACTAATACATCTAGACAAGAGACAATGGTAACATTAGGGCTATATATGCACAAAGACTAATGAAACAAAACCAAAACTAAACATGACAGATCCCCGTGGATAAGGCGGATCCTGACACCCTAACCTAACACCCACCTCAAAACAAAAAACACAAAAAATCCAGGAGGGTAGTGGAGGCAGTCTTGGGGGAGAGATGGAGGGCCAGGACTGGAAACGGGGAAAGGACCTGGATCATGGCTTGGACTCAGTGGTGGGCCTGGGCCATGGAATGGGTGGAGATGAAACTGACAAATTGATTGACAGAGAGGTTAGGGTTGGCCTCAGGGGCCTTGTCAAAACAGGCAGGGAGTTTAAGGGCAACCTCTATGGTCATAACAGGACAGGCAAGTTGACCTTGGTGTGTCATTTCAGGGCAGACAGGAAGTTCATGAATGACCATAAGAGCATGACCAACCAGTAAAAACATGACACATGAGACTAGGGAAGCACATCACATGATCACATGAGGACAAGGGAATCTAACCTACAAAATATAAGACATGAGACAAAACCAAAACTAGAAATGACATTATGGGCATCAAATGGCTTTTCAGAGGTAGAAATGTAACGTTACGTGACATTTTTTAGCTGTTTATCAGTGGCTATGAGAGATTACATGAGACATGATACATTTCAGTAAATTGTACTAGATTTTTCAACATACCCTCTGATGATTATTCATGTTCAGCTGTTTTGTGCAGTATCGAGAGGAAGCCAAGTAACCTGCTCTGCCTTGTCTTTCAGCGCATTGGCCATGTCCTCTTTGTTTGTTATGTTTTCTCCACTGTGTGAGAATATAGACGTGTCGTGAGAGCGTGAGAACAGTGTCAATTGCTTGACTCTGAAATGAAATGCGTGCTGGCAGCCCTGGTTTACATTTTCTGGTTTACAGTTGGGTTTATCCATATTTTAAATTGGGTTATTTTCAACCCAACGGTTTTAGAGTGACTACACTGAATTTTTTTTCTAAAGCAACAAAATTGCTATACATTTTGTCTTAACTTAATTTGATTGTGTTCAATCCACTTAACTGAAGTTTACGTTTGTGTTGAGATTACATTAATGATTTGTGTTGCATTAACTGAAACTGGGTGGGGCTTGTTATTTCCCACCATGCTTTGCATATGGCTAAATGAAGAGAGAGTAACAATTTAAATTACAGTGGGTTACCATTGTGGAGAAGAGTGGAGCATTTGCTTAGGCTGTAGACTAATACAATTAATGTCATAACGGCTTTGCTGAAGGAGCTTTAAATGCTTAGTATTTAAGATACTAATGTGTGCTATTTCTAGCTAAATGTTTGACAACTAGCAAATGCAGTATTATAACTCAGATGTGTAACATTAAAATATATGAAATTGAAGTGGATGAATCATGTCAGGGAGCCAGATAAAATTCACTTTGAGACTACTTAATTGAGTCACTTAAAATGTATTCATTCCATAATGTTGAAGTTAAATTAACAAATTATATTTGTTTAACTTAATTCCTTCATGTGGGAACGATGTACACAATATCTGACTGGTGTCAAAACTTGCTAAGCTGATGATCTAGAGTTGTGGTTCTCATACCTGTCCTGGGGACCCCTCACCAATGCACATTTTGTATCTCGCCCTCATCAGACAAAACCAATTCAAGTCTTGCAATACTAATGAGTTGAATCAGATGTGTTAGATGAGGGAGACATGCATAATGTGCACTGGTGGGGTCCCTAGGACAGGTTTGAGAACCACTGATCTAGAGCACAACAATTTTTAATATATACACTATATTGCCAAAAGTATTGGGACACCCCTCCAAATCATTGAATTCTAGTGTTCCAATCACTTCCATGGACACAAGTGTATAAAATACAAACATTTGTAAAAGAATGGGTCGCTCTCAGGAGCTCAGTGAATTCAAGCGTGGCACCGTGATAGGTTGCCACCTGTGCAATAAGTCCTTTCTTGAAATGTCCTCATTCCTAAATATTCTACAGTCAACTGTTAGTGGTATTATAACAAAGTGAAAGCAATTGGGAACAACAGCCACTCAGCTACAAAGTGGTAGGCCACGTAAATTCACAGAGCGGGGTCATCAAATGCTGAGATGCACAGTGGGCAGAAGTTGCCAACTTTCTGCAGAGTCAATAGCTACAGACCTCCAAAATTTGCGTGGCCTTCAGATTAACTGAAGAACAGTGCGTAGAGAGCTTCATGGAATGGGTATCCATGACCTAGCAGCTGCATCCAAGCCTTACATCACCAAGTGCAATGCAAAGCATCGGATGCAGTGGTGTAAAGCAGGGGTTTTCAAACTAGGTTCCGGGGACCCCCAGGGGTCCTCCAGAGGGTTCCAAGGGGTCCCCAGATAATTTCAGAGAATAAAAAGACAAAGCAAAAAATGGATAAAGTCTACCGAACATTCTAACTGTTTAATTTCTAAATGTTTCCCCACTTTCTTGCAGTATACATAATTTACAGAATTGTATATGTTTGCTTTGTATCTTTCTAGTGAGTTTTTCTCACTATAGCTCCCTTTATCTTGCTCACTGGGGTTGTAAGACAGGATTCTTAACGCTGTACGTAAGCTGCTTACATTTGTGAAAGTTGTTTATACAAATAATTTTTAATTGAAAATGTTCTTCTTCAGGTTTATACATCCAGCATTAATTATAGCCAATTTAAGTTTGGAAACAATATGTTGTATTTATAATGTCACACTAGATTATTTATATAATTTATATAATGACTATACTATTTATATAACAGTTTAAATGTTTTTTCATACATAAAAATAGATGGATTTTAGTAAGGGGGTCCCTGATAAAAGGTGTATCAAATTGGGATCCTTGGCATCATAAAGTTTGAAAAACCCTGGTGTGACCAATCACACTTCTCTGTCTGGAAATCCAATGGACGAGTCTTGGCTTGTCGGTTGCCAGGAGACCGGTACTTGCCTGACTACATTGTGCCAAGTGTAAAGTTTGGTGGAGGGGAGATTATGGTGTGGGGGTTGTTTTTCAGGGGTTGGTCTTGGCCCCTTAGTTCCAGTGAAAGGAACTTTTAATGCTTCAGCATACCAAGACATTTTGGACAATTTCATGCTCCCAACTTTGTGGGAACAGTTTGAGGATGACCCCTTCCTATGACTGCGCACCAATGCACAAAGCAAGGCCCATAAAGACATGAGTTTGGATGAGCGAGTTTGGTGTGGAGGAACTTGACTGGACTGCACCGGAGTCCTGACCTCAACACGATAGAAAATATTTGGGATGAATTAGAGCAGAGACTGCGAGCCAGGCCTTCTTGTCCAACATCAGTGCCTGACCTCACAAATGCGCTTCTAGAAGAATGGTAAGAATTTCCCATAAACACACTCCTGTGACACTCCCACATATTTCCTAAACCTTGGAAAGACTTCCCAGAATAGTTGAAGCAGTTATATCTGCAAAGGGTGGTCTAACTCAATATTAAACCCTATGGATGAAGAATGGGATGCCATTAAAATGAATGTGCATGTATAGGCAGGCATCACAAAACTTTTGGCAATATAGTGAATAACATTATGCCACCTTCCTAATATTTTGTTGGTGCCCCTATTGCTGCCAAAACAGTCCTGACTCGTCGAGGCATGGACTCCACTAGATCCCTGAAGGTGTGCTGCGGTATCTGGCACCAAGATGTTAGCGGCAGATCCTTTAAGTCCTGTAAATTGAGAGAGGCCTCCATGGATCGGACTTGTTTGTTCAGCACATCCCACAGATGATTGATTAGATTGAGATCTGGGGAATTTGGAGTCCAAGTCAACACCTCAAACTTGTTGTTGTGCTCCTCAAACCATTCCTGAACCATTTTTGCTTTGTGGCAGGGCGCATTATCCTGCTGAAAGAGGCCACAGTCACCAGGGAATACTGTTTCCATGAAAGAGTGTACATGGTCTGCAACAATGCTTAGGTAGGTGGTACGTGTCAAAGTAACATCCACATGGATGGCAGGACCCAAGGTTTCCCAGCAGAAAATTGCCCAAAGCATCACACTGCCTCTGCCTTCTAGTGCAGCCTGGTGCCATGTATTCCCCAAGTAAGAGACACACGCACCCGGCCATCCACTTGAAGTAAAAGAAAACACGATTCATCAGACCAGGCCACCTTCTTCCATTGCACTGTGGTCCAGGTCTGATGCTCACATGCCCACTGTTGGCACTTTCTGCAGTAGACAGGAGTCAGCATGGGCACCTGGACTGGTCTGCAGCCCCATACACAACAAACTGTGATGCACTGTGTATTCTGACACCTTTCTATCAGAACCAGCATTAACAATTGCTAGTTCACCAGTGTTCCTTCCTTGGACCACTTTTATAACAACAAAAGTGCCAGAAATACGACCTTTTAGTTGAACGACTCAAGAAGGAACACGGCAGGCACCCCTGGAAAGCAGAGAAGAAAAAGAAAAGAAGGATGAAAGCAACACGCTAGATAACCTCCCAGTGGAGGGCTGATCTGGAGGGGCAAACAGATGATAAGAGTCATCAGACAAATGGAAAAATGGAATAAAAAGTTAATGAATGATGTTAGAAGGTTTATGTTGGAAAGTCAATTTGAGTGCTCCAGTTGCGAAATGTTCAATTTGCAAGAGAAGTTTGAATTTCTTGAAACATAGTATAATTCAAAGTTGCCTTGCAACAAAATTTGCATTTTAGATGTGTGGTTTCTTATTTTATTGTTTAGAAGTGTTAATGAGCTAAACATGTTTTCTTTAACAGTTTGACTGTTTGCTAATATAATAAGAGTTGTGAGGTTTTGATGAGGGCCTTAAGCCTTCAAGTGTCTGCTGCAAAGAAAGACAAAAGAAATGTATGTGTGCTTGTTACAAAATTGTGGTAGCCTTAGACGAATATTATAATTGCTTGAGTCCAATGCAAGTTGCTTACCTTATAAGGAATTACTATATGATGATGACAGTCATAACTTCTTAAGGCCGCGACCCAGGATATGTCCAAGAATAAAAAGCTTTGTACATTGTTTTTCGGGGTCGTGCTTCGGGTGAAGACTTGCACGTTGTTTTGTTATTTTTGCCTTTATGGCAATTTTTTTGCCTTATTGTCTTCATATTATTTTGAAACTTTTTAAGTAAAAACGGAAACCATTCTGTGGTTATTCGTACAAACTTTTCAATTAAATCTCAGAGTGATTTTTTCCTGAAAATATCTTTATTGGTTGTAGTTTAGATATTTATATTCGCAACATGCCCAGTGCAACGCCTGACATCTTTAACCTGCAGGTGAGAACAATTTATGATTTTATAGTTTATGGGGATGTTTTAGGATGTTACAGCAGTATAGAAATACAACACCTGTCATGTCATAATGTTATGCCTGATCGGTGTGTGGATATATATATATATATATATATATATATATATATATATATATATATATATATATATATATATATATATATATATATATATATATATATATATATATATACACTAAAAAGAAATTACTTGTTGAATTTACACAAAAAAGCAGTGAAAAAGTGGTTCCAGTCTTTTTTTACAAATAACAATTTAGTTATATGAACAAAAGAAAGTCAAGTAAAGCTGACAAAATTTATTTAAGTAAATACAAACCATTTGAATTTGTCGCAGGTTACATAAAATTTATATGTGCAGTTTACTTAATAATGTTATGTTAAATTTATAAAAGTTTATTATGGTAGGTGAACACATTTATCGATTTAATTTACCTTATTAAATTAACTACTTGCTCAACAAGTGTAAGTGGAAAACTATTAAATAATAACAAGCATATTTTTAGAAACAAAATGCAAAAATAATTTAATTGAGTGCAGGAAGTCCATCCATTAAATGTGTGCATATGAGTGACCACAGCCTAAACACAGGCACCACTCTTCTGCATATAGTAACCACAAAATTACAGAAACTCCTCTAAATGTCCAACATAACTGAACATTAAACACTAACATAAACTAACAACATCTTTCCCTTAACTGAAAAACATAAAATAACACTTTAATCCCTAAATTTTTTCTCCTAATGCAGTCCCTTGCAAAGGGAACTACAGATCCACTGCCCAGTTTGTTCGTTTAACTCAGCTAGCTAGTTGACCGAACAAACACTTATTAAGTAAAGCTGACAATACTCATTTTTTAGTAGAAACAACTCAGTACATTTAAGTTCATTTAGTTACATGAGTTGTTTAAGTAATGTGAACAAGGATGATTTGAGTGTAACTAACAACCATGAAAGTTCTTTTTTTTTGAGTGTATATATATATATATATATATATATATATATATATATATATATATATATATATATATATATATATATAGGCCTATAACAATCAAGTATTTCATTAAAAACTGGCATTTACTGTCAAACAGTTTTGATTTCACTGTTCGTATAGTTTTGAATTGTATACTTGTTGTTTGAGTTTCCACAAGCTGTGGTGAGATTTTAGTTGCGTCCATGTGGTTAAGATGCTTTTTTTTTTTTTTACAAGTACGTATCGCATGTGACATCATAGATAGAATAGGATCTTTTAAGCTCAGTTGTTCTGCTGACAGGTCATTTTTTACCCTATATGCTATTGCGATACGGGGCATTTTACAACTTTCACAACCATTGTTTTGCAGGTCGTTTCTTTCTGCAGGTAAGTTTGCCTACATGCATTAAGGAAAACTTTTAAGAAATATAAAAGTTGCTGATATATAAATTGTGTGTATATAAACATAGAGGCACAACAAGTAAATAGATTAGTGACATTTAAATATGTGTTACCATTCAACATTTCTATAATTCGATTTTGTAATATGATACATAATTGATCATTTCTAAAACTAATAAAAAAAATAGCTAATTGATAGCTGAGGATGGATATTATATTTTATTTTATTAAAATGTTGCATCTCAGCATTAAAAAACACTTTCATTCTGTGTCATAGCTCACTCTCAGCTGTTTAAAATGAAAGTGAGAAAATTTGAATATATACCCGGTTTCACATTGTCACAATGTAACTTGTGGGTTTCTTTAGGTCTTGCAGATCACATCACTAAAATGTGGCCCTTGTCAAATTGGCCTTTGTCAGTGGTTCTGGCTCTCATTACAGTGGTTAACGCCTGTCCGATACCATGTAAATGTGGTGAAGATATTGACATCATAATATGTTCAAGCCAGAAACTCCTGGAGGTCCCTCGTCTGCCTCAGGGTACCAGGCAGTTATATGCAACACAAAACATGATTCAAGCTCTTCCAAATGAAGGTTTGGAAGAATTGTTGGTTCTCGACCTCACCAATAATGTCTTCAATATGTCACTGAATACCAACTGGCAGAACATGAGCAGACTTTCAAAGCTATTTCTGAGTGGGAATGGACTGACTACATTAGGACCAAGACAATTTCATGGGCTGCTGAACCTCCAAGTGTTAGATCTCAGTGACAATTACATTAAATCTCTTCCTCGGATGTTTCTATATGGTCTGACCAAGCTTCAAATCCTCAATTTGAATATGAACCAGATATTTAGTTTATCTTATGGGGCCCTGGAGGGAGCTCCTTCCCTTATGGACCTCCAACTGAGAAATAACAGGATTGAGATGATCGAGGTGGATGTATTTGAGAACTGCACCCATCTAGCTAATCTCTATCTGTCAATAAACAACCTAAAAAGTGTAGGCAATGGGAGTTTTAAGGGTGCCATAATGCTAGATCACCTGGATCTTAGTCGAAATGGACTAGATGCCTTACCTACCGGTATCCTTCAGGATTCTCCGAGCCTCAGTAGCCTCTATCTTCAAAAAAATTCCATAACTTCAATTCCTGAGGACATTTTCTCTAAGATACCCACACTGAGGCATTTGGATATGAGTCATAATGCTCTTGATTCCATGTCTGATGGTTCCCTAAGAGGTCTTTCCCAGTTGGGCGCATTGGATTTGAGTCACAATCAGTTGGAGTCACTTACACCATATGTGTTTCAAGACTTGGGGAAGCTCGAGAACCTTAATTTATATCACAATAACCTGACGTCGCTTCCGAACACCGTGTTTAAAAACTTAAGCAGGATAACTGAGCTCCTGCTGGACAACAATAATATTTATGCTATTCCACTGGACCTCTTTCACCCACTTTCAGCATTGCATGATCTACAATTGGATAACAATCACATTTCGGAGCTCCACTCACACACATTTATGAAGTTGAGGAAGCTAAAGCATCTCGATCTTAGCAATAACGACCTTGTGAAGATTCCCAAGTACCTCTTCAGTAAGACACATCATCTGAGGGATCTCAATCTGGAGAACAATCATATCCACTCCATTCCTAAATTGTCCTTTAAAGGTTTAATCAGATTACGGCATCTGAAACTCAGCAAAAACCACCTCGCAAGACTATTCACAGAGCTGCTGACTAGCCTTAGTAGTTTACGGGAGTTATGGCTGAACAACAACCAGATAGAAACCATCCCAATTGGATTTTTCACAGGTCTTATGGACCTTAGGGTTCTAGATTTGTCCAACAATAAATTGAATTCCATCTCCTCCAATATCTTCAAAGATCTGTTCAAATTGAAAGAGCTGGATCTGAGCTTTAATAGTCTCAATAAGATTCCAGATGACATCTTCACATCTTTGAGAAGTCTCAAAATGCTCCACCTGCAAAACAACCAGCTGACGCACTTGCCTACCAAAGTGTTTTCTGCTCTAGCCAAGTTGGAAGAGCTCCATTTGGACAGAAACCATCTCCAGCATATTCATCCAGCACAGTTGCAAGGCTTAGTGAAATTAAGAGAACTCGATATTAAATTTAATCAACTGCGCTCAATGGAAAATGGGACTCTGATGCCTTTAGGAAACCGAACACTTGTCCATCTTGATGGGAATCCATGGGATTGCTCTTGTGTGTTCATTCTGTATCTAAGTCAGTGGTTTAACAATAATACTCAGTTGGTAAAACCTACAACCATGTGCTCCTCTGGCCAAAATCTCTCCTACCCAGCTCTTTTCCCATTATCATTATCACAGCATTGCACAAGTGCAGCCCGTTTCTCTTTAAATATGGAGAAACTAGCAGTCCTCGTTGTTTTCTGTCTGGGTTTTCTTTTCTTATGAAATTGCTGTGCTATGCTAAACTGCCATACGTGTGGTTAAAGTGTTGAGAAAAGAAACCACCACTGCTTGTGCGCAAAGGATTTATGCATTTATAATATGTCAAATGCAAATGTTAATCAGAGAACATGACTATATTCCATAAAACACTGAAAAATTATGTATCTGAAATAATGTAATGTTTTAAAATAAACTGCTATGCTGAATACTTGTAGCCTATTCTCAGAGAGCGTGTGACAAGACAAAGTCTTTAAAGAAGCCACATTCTGATGCTGCAAAAGGGGATTTCCTTTTACTCATTTCAGAACACAGAGAACCAGATTCTTTTGCATTCACTCATCGGGGTGTTTCTAAGAACTCAAAGCAAAGATGTACGACCGGCTGTAAACTGTGGTTGTTGTTTTTTACAAAACTAGGTTGGATCAGATTTGTCTTCAGAGATGTTTTTTTTAGATTTCTTCATAGATATTTTCTGTGTGCGTCTTCATTTTATAGGCCCAACCATGTCAATAAAATATGTTCCAAGGATGTCAAGAAACTGACAACTATGATATTAATTCGGATTCATTATAATAAATTGTAACTTGTGTACATTTGACAAATGTTTTGCCTGTTTAGCTTTCCCCCTTTTCATAATAAAATCACTGTAGTTTTTAAGAAACAGATGTACAAGTAACATGTAATAACTTCGGTAGAGGCTAGCCATAATGGAAGATGACTAGTCTATTCAGGAAAGGTGGAAGATAAGGCACATCTATATCTAAATTATTTTTAAGTTATTTTTGTTTTTAAGGTTCTCAGTGTGGAAGACTTTCAAATAACGTGGAAGCAAATAATACTATTAAAAATAAAAATAAAGTGGAACTAAACATCTAGGAAATTAATATAGAGAAAGTAAGAATATCCACTACCAACAATGTTTTGACTTTTGTGTGACCAAATCAGTATTATTAATACAGTATTGCCTAATATTCATGCATCTAAATTCAAAATTAATATGGGTCAAATTAATACAGCACTGTTGTTACAATCCATGTAAGCAACTAGAACCAAGACAAGTGATCTAGGCTATATTGTATTATGTAAATAAATCATATGACCCATTTAATTAAATATTGCATTATACGCATGTTGCTCACATCCTTAAACTTGTTGATTTGCTCAGAACAATTTCACAATCTTACCACAATTATTTTTCATGTTGGTTTTTGCAAGTTACGGAGCAGTTATTAATTTCCCTATTTTAAAATACAGCCCTACAATGTAACAAAAGATTAAAGAATGCATTAAAAAACACACACATGACCCACCTTTATAAGCATTAAAAGACTAGATGACTAGATAATCTGATGACTTTGATTTATTTGTCACAACAAAGAGCTTTACAGTTAAACAAGATCTTTAAACAGATTATTTAAAGGGAACTGGTGTACTGAAATATTTATATCAAACTGAAGAAATCATCTGCAAATTAACAAAGCACACAGATCACAAACAATCCTATCTGGAACAGTTTAACTGTGTAAAGGGATAGGGATTATTCAACCTCATGTGGTTCCAAACCCTTTCTGCTGAACACAAAAGAAGATGAGATTTTTTTTTTTTTTTGTCAATCGAGTCCAAAGGTGGGTGTTTAAAAAACAAGAAAAGCTGTATCAAGAGTAAACAATGACTAAATGTTAATTTGGGGTGAACGGTCCCTTTAAATCTATACACATTTATGGCACCTCAAATTTCTTAGATAAGCAAAACTCTTCCCACACTTGTCACACATGTATTGCTTCTCCCCAGTGTGAATGTGCATGTGAGCTTTGAGCGAATTTGACTGGTTAAATTCCCGCCCGCATGTGTCACATCTGAACGGCTTTTCTCCGGTGTGTATGCGCTGATGTCGACGGAGATTTCCCAATGTGCAAAAACTTTTTCCGCACACGTCGCAATTAAAAGGTCTTTCGCCGGTATGCAAGGTCTGGTGAGCTTTAAGGCAATTCTGCTGCCGAAATGTCTTCCCGCATACGGAGCAGCTATAGGGCTTCTCTCCCGTATGAATCCTCTCATGAGCTCTTACACCAGCAACACTCTGAAAAGACTTGCCGCACACATAACAGCTGTATTTGGTAGCGACGGCGTGTTTGTTGTGATGGTGAGATTTCAAGGTGTTAATGGAGCTGAGGGTCTCTCCACACACTGTACAGGCGACCGGAAACTGTCCCTCATGAATAGGGAGATGCGTTTTTAAGGCGTTTGTGCAACCCAAAACCACCCCGCATACAATGCAGCCATGTCCGGCTTGTCCCGTTTGCTGTCCCTCATGCAGCCGAAGCATCCACTTCTGGACAAAGCCCTGACCGCACAATTTGCATTTGTGCGGTTTCTCGCCGGTGTGAGTTAGTTTGTGCGCCTTTAGCGAATCGTGCTGGTTGAAACTTCGCCCGCACGTCTGGCAGGTGAACGGCTTCTCGCCCGTATGGATTCTCTGGTGCCGAAGTAGATTGTTTCGAAAGTGGAAGTTCTTCCCACATACGTCACATTTATGCAGCTTCTCTCCCGAATGCACGACCAGATGCTTCCTGAGACAGTAAGCTTGATTAAAAGATTTCCCACAAACTTTACACATAAAAGTCTTGTCTTCGTTATGAATCCTCTGGTGATGCATCAGCTGTTTGTGTTCGGTGAAGGTCTTGCCACAATGATTGCAAGCATAAGGGCTCTTGTCAGTATGAAGCTGGTAGTGTACATCCAAATTGCCTTTACTGCCAAAACGCCGACCACACTGCAAGCAGCTGAAGGTTTTCTCTCCCACCGCATGAATGACCCGATGAGCTCTCAACAGAATAAGCGAGTCAAATTTCCTTCTACAGTGTTTACAGCTGAACACTTTGGCTTTCTTCCGAGCCCTCATCCGAGCATGTCTGCTTTTTAAAATGCTCAAACTTCTAGATTCTGCCTCATCATCTTCCTCATCATCTTCCACGCTATCATTGTCCAGCAACACCACGAACTGAGAATGGTTGCCGTTTTCTGAACAATCAGCTGATTTCTCATCCTTAATGATAACTGTCTTGTCTTGTCTAATGGGCTTTTCAAAACAGAAAAAGAGAACAATTTAGGTCAACATGAAAGAAATGCATTATTGCGGTATACACTTCTGTTCAAAAGTTTGGGGTTGTGAGATATTTGAATGTTTTGTAAGATTGTGTAGTAAAGATTTTCTATTTTATTATATTTTAAAATGTAAGGTATTCCTGTGATGCCATTTCTCCAGTCTTCAGTGTCACATGGATCCTTCAGAAATCATTCTAATATGCTGATTTGGTGCTCAAAAAACAAATATTTTTAGGATTCGTTTATGAATAGAAAGTTTAAAAGCATAGCATTTATTTGAAATAGAAATCTCTACAGTATAACTTTTAAACAATTTAAAGGAACAAGCCAACTTTTTGGGACTACATACCATTCTCATCTCTGTGCGTGCCATAATGCTGTCTGACACACCCACCGCTAGCCTAGCTTAGCACAAAGACTGGAGGTAAACAGCTCCAGCTAGCCTACTGCTCAATAAGTGACAAAATAACGCCAACATTTTCCTATTTACATGTTGTGATGTGTATAGTTACATCATGTACTAAGGACGACGGAAAATGAAAAGTTGCGATATGACTATAGGAACTATACTCTCATTCCTGCGTAATAATCAAGGAACTTTGCTGCCATACCATGAGTGCAGCGGTGCAGTGATATTACACAGTACCAGAAAATAGTCCCCAGCACGCTCCCTGTGCAAGCAGGTTGTCACGTTGGTTATGCTGACGGAAGTTAGCCTATTTTCAGGTGCTGGGTAATATCAATACGCTTGATGCACCCATGGTACGGCACAAAGTTCCTAGATTATTACGCAGGAATGAGAGAATAGTTCCTTGCCATATCTGTCAAGAAAATCGCAACTTTCATTTTCCTTTGGTCTTAGTACACGATGTAACTATACACATCACAACATGTAAACAGGGAAATGCTGGCCTTATTTTGTCACTTATTGAACAGTAAAATTAAAAAATTATAATCTTACAGACCCCAAACATTTAAACGGTAGTGTACAATTACAGCTGAGCATTAGGTTATGAAAACTGCTAAATTCCGCTTGTGTAAAGTACAATAGGAACCACTTTTTCAGTGGCCCTGAATCCATAAGTATTATTTTTATCATTTATCTTCTTCAAGGATTTAAAAATAACAATTTGATAAAGAGTTCTTAGACTTGAACCAAACCAACGAGCTCTGAGATTAATTACTTAGACATTATAAACTTTATAAAATGTTATCAAAATTACGTGTCAAAATAACTCTGATTAATTCATCTGAGGAAAAATAACGTGTTAAAAAACATAACGCAGATTAATCCATTCTGTATTGGACTTTGACCCTGAGCTGTAAATGAAGGAGGGAGACGAGAACGCGCTGCTTGGATCATTGATTGGAACATTTACGTAGCCTATATAAAAACGGCCTAATGGAAGGGCTGATAAAAATAAAGTCATCTACAATGTCCACTATCCTACCCAAAAGCGTGTCATATACACGCCATAAAGTGCGTATCATATGCACGCGAAAAACTGCGTAGCGTATACATTCCATGACACTGCACACTTGTACTATTGATACGTGTCAGTGCTCGATCCGTACCGGAAACACGATTTGTTCTGCGCATGTGCGAAAGCTCAATGTTTGCCACTACTTCCTGTCATCGCCAACGTTTTTGAGACAATAGCGTCATTGTCACGATTTGTACTGCGCATGTGCTGTATTTATAGCGAAGTGGTAGAGAGTGACAGATAGAAATATGGATTATTTTACATTTTATTTACAAATTCAAGAATTTCTCTTAAAAGGTGTAATTCCTGAAAACCCCACAGAGCGTCGGAAGGTGAAACGGGCATCAACGAATTTTACCATCAAAAGTTAACTATGGGCCAACAGTTCTTAGATTAAACCAGGATTAGGCCTTAGTTCAGGGCACTTAAGGAGCTTTTATAAAAAACTGTTGCCCAGCAGAAGAGTTGTTGTTGAAGAGGACACTATGGTAAATGATTTAAGTGGTCATATATCAAGCAGTTGCATGCATGCTGGATAAATAGTTCAATTAGTTTATGTGCCATTATTGAGTTCACCAGGTTCAACAACCAACCATTGTGAGAGACCTTCATACAGCGTGGTACTGGGTACACAATCACAGAGATTTATTCTGTGGGGAGGTGACAGAGCCTGCTTTTCTGAGGATGAACAGTGATGACCAACAAAATGCCCTCAGGAAGGTCCTGGGTGGTGAATCCTTTGAAGAAAAGGATGACTTTTTGTTTATATTTCAGTGGCTAGAGGACATGGAAACATTTTTGTCTCACTGTGCTGATGAACAAGGCCTGAAGGTCAATGCCATGTTCCGTAATCAGTGAGGGAGTGAGTGTGTGAACAAACAGCTTAGGGAGAGAGGGAGTGAATGAATGAAAGATGGAGGGAATTAATGAATTTACAAATAAATTAATTGAATTAATAAATAAATAACTTTATCCTGTGTGTTTCTTAAATGCAGACATTTATATTCTGTATGTTGTAGACAAGTATGCTGAAATAAGTAGAAAATATCTTTAGAAAATGAAATATTTAAAGTAAACAAACACGCACACTTATATATACATCTGTATTTCCCAAATAGGGTCAAGCAAATGTGAACCATTTAGTTTAATTGCATTACATTTTTCCTTGTATTTAATTAATTGAATGTATGCCACGTATTAACCTTGATATACTTTGTCAAACGTGTATTTGTCAAATTAATCAAAGAACTATTTCCTTAATTAGATTTTTAAAATATGTGGAAATTTAAGTTTTTTATTTTCTTGTGATTTTAAATGTACAAGACTACCTATGAAGCTTTCAAACTTTCATAAGCAAGCTCTTAAGTCATGAAGCCTAAAGATCAGGAAGCTGATCTTTAAACACACATTTTTCCACATATCATATGGAATAATCAGTAGATATTATCAGTAAATCCTTTTTCTTTCCTGATTAGTTTTAATAAAGGCATTGTTTTTGTTTCAGACTAGGTAAATAATAATGGAGCCTTGCATTCTTATAAAGTTCTTACTCTTCTTATATTCTTAATTTTTTGGCTTCAAATTTCTGCTTCCTTAATTCTTGTTTTTCACCAGCAAATAACCTTAATTTCAAATGTAAAAAAAACAAAAACAAAGTATTTGCTTAATGCAACTACCGTATTTCCGGTACAGATCGGGTACTGTGAAATAACAACCATGGCTGAATCCGAAATCGCCCCCTATACCCTTAAATAGGGCACTATTTGAGGCGACAGCCATTTGTAGTGGTGTCCAAAACATAGTGGACGTTATTGAGTGCACTCGTTCAATCCAACACATTGCACCGCAATAACGAGTGCACAGCCGATGTACACACAACGGCTGTCCGAGTTCACTCACTCGTTTTCATTCACTCCTTCAAGTGAACTATATTAGTGGACTAAAGTAGGGAATTGTGATTGAGGGTTTAGGGGGGATTTCAGATTCAGCCCATATGATAACTGCCGTAAATTGGCTTTATGCACCGCTGCACTACTTCCTGAACTTCAGCCAGCTCCTTTGTTTCCTGTCTGCCATTATTGGACAAACTGATTAATCCAGGTGTGTCTGATTATTGTTGTTGTGACTACAGAGGTCAGGCACACCTGCATTAATCAGTTTGTCCAATAATGGCAGACAGGAAGCAAAGGAGCTGGCTGAAGTTCAGGAAGTAGTGCAGCTGTGCATAAAGCCAATTGTTTCGCCATTTCAGACAGGAAGTAGCCGCATTTTCGCACATGCGCAGAACAAATCGCGTTTCCGGTACGGATGGATGGGAGTGCGCACTCTTAAAGGGGCCACACTATAACTCGTTACAACGTCCATGCATTCAGCAGCCCAAATTAATACCTGTCTGTCATTAATGTTAATCAAACCACTATTGTGTTTAAATAAATGTATACATATTAAATAAACCTACTCTATCTGTAGATTTTTAAAGAAATGTATTATTGTTTTTGTAATTTGCTTCTTTGTTTTTTTATTTAGCCTATATTCAATTTCTCATATTAGCCATATTTTGGGTGGTCACGCTGCATTGAAAGTTTGAAAGGGTTTTAAATCTTCTAAATCAAGTAAAATGACTCAAAATAAAGTCATTTAAGCATGCAAAATTCAACTTTAATCATATAAAATGTCATTTCCAAGCAGCAAAATTGTGGCCAGTACAAATGCTGAGTGGCTAGTAACTTTGGAAAACCACTAGCCACAGTGGCTGGTGAGCAAAAAAGTTAATGTCAAGCCCTGTTTGTATGTACAGTGAAAAAAAATCTTCCTGAAGCACTTTTTTATTTATTTCCACAGCATATTAGGTCATATTGTTTATTGTTATGGCCAATATTTGAACAGTGAAAATAATAAAAGAGTTTTTGAACTTTAATGTCACTAATGCTGATTATTCATTGATTCATTTGAATTGAAATATTTAAAATACTTTTACAGCAAAAATTATGTAAGCGATTAATTTAGATTAATTAACCACAGAGTATGTAATTAATTATATTGGCCCTAGTTATAATATAAAACTACTGTCTTACAGTCATAGATTATAAGCATAAAAACTATTTAATTTAAGATAAATCGCAAACACAACTCGCAAACTCTTTCACACAACAACTTGTCAGATCGCTCTTTAAAGTTAAAATCACACTGCTATGTGGCTTTCACAGAAGAATATAACCTCTAAGATTATGGTAGATCTGTATGGAATGGAAAGGTTTATATGGTACTGATCAAAATCTATTTCTCTACAATCAAAGAGATTTTTTACTTTTAGAACGAAACTGTTGTGCTCTATTATGTGTGAATAACTTACTGTTTTCACATGCTCAATGTCTATGATCTCCTCCTCCTCCCCCTCCCAGCTCACAATGATTTTCTCCACCGAGACTGTAATGGCACAACGGATCATTATGAATCTTAAAGATTTGCTCTGAGAAGCATAGTGATGTGAATGAGCTAATGAATTTCACCAAGAGTAAGCTGGTCACTGGACTGACTTCCGAGGGGAGCATCGTCGGTTAGATTAGCCTCTTCATGTAGAGTTTCCTGCCGTTTCTCAACTTGCTTTAGTGTTGTTTTCAAGCCATCCTGTGCGCTCTGACTGGTTTCAAGATGCTGAAGTGCAGAGAAAAGCTGGCATATTTTCTCCACAGCTTCCTTTGCGTTCCGTTCCAACACGCAGTTCAGATGGGTCTAAAATATAAGAACAAATCAATTATAAACTAACGTTAGTCTAATTAAGCTATCATTCAATAGGGGCTAGCTAGTTTGGGACCAAAAATATTTGATGGTTTTTTTTTTCTTACACAATATGGTTAAGCTTGACTAATGCAGTCAACACTACAATTGATAAACAAACTGAGAATATGGAAAGAGATTATTTATCCTAAATGATGTTATTAGGGTGCCACAATATCAAGGATTTTTTTATCTGTGACACTTTGAGTGTGCAGATCTGGTACTTTCATAGAAGTCACTGAACACATCTGATTTATTGTCATATCTAATTAAACCATGTCGGTTATGATGTATGGCTTAAAAACAAACGTAGCAAGCAAAAAGTCTTACTGTAAAGTCCAGGGTGGCAGTCTCGTTTGCTGTAACGTTAGTTTCTGTCAGTGGAGGTATGTCGATGAATTTAGTCATTTCTTTTACTGTTGCCTTCACAAGCGTCTCCAAAACAGAGACAACCTCAGACTCCAACAACGACATTATTCTCCTGCTGCTGTTTTGGTGACAGATTATAATTTCGATAGAGCCATTACAAGCTTCGTTAGCTGTTCTCTTCTCTTGTGTTGAACAGCGTTGCGTTTGTGCGGAGTTGCTGCCCCTCACTGGACTGGAGTTTATTTGCAGCACTGTACATTCTGAGGAAAAATTGATTTGGGGAAAAAAATTGTGCGTGTGTGTTTTCGTACAGGGTTGGCTATACTTGTGAGGGCCAAATGTCCTCACTTATATAGTGCAATATTATGACAACATTACGACATTTTACCAGTCATAAACCCCCCCCTGCAGCAGCCCAAGTATATGGAGAGAGAACGGTGTCTTTATTACATGCGATAAAATAAATGATCCGAGAGAAAAAAAAAAAGTTTGAGAGAAAAAGTTATCACAATGATAGCAAAAAAGCATTTCATGAGAGAAAAAAAAATATTTGAGAGAAAAGGTTTTCATACCAATAGCAAAAAATAATAATATTTGAGACTAAAAAAAGTTGAGAGAAAGTATTTTCTCATAGAACATAAAAAAATATACATTTGAAATTTTTAAAATTATTTCTGAGAAAAAAAATCTCTCAAAATACTTTGAAAAAAACTCTCAAATATATATATTTTTTTGCTATCAGTGTGAAAACATTTTCTCTCTCTCTCTAAAAAAAAAAAAGTGTTTCTCTCGAAAAACGCTTTTCTTTGCTCTCGATGCAATTTCTTGCTCTCAGATTTTGCTTTCACTGTGAGAATTGTGTCATGGGCGGGGCCACGTTCCTATTGGCCAGTCGGGTTATTTTTATTATTGATAAAAATAACAATGTGAAGTCTATGAAGTAGAGCCAATCAGGCAAATGAAACAGCTGTGTGCAGGGGCGTCGCACCCGTGGGGGATGCTTTTTTCACTTTTCCCGGTGAGAGGGTTCAACACCCACACTTTTTCCGCAGTTTTGCACAAACGCTTTCGGAATGCCACAATTCTCATTATAATATTAAACCGTTCGGTACGGCATTCACGGGTCAATTCGCGCGTGTGAATTGCGTATTGTTTTTGTTTTTTTGCTGTGTGCATAGTCTACGTGCTGATATGAGCAAATATGCAATCACTATACACAGTGCTAGACATGCTTGCAATGCTGGTGTCAGAGAGTTATACTCACAGAACACTAGGCCTATAGTTATTCACAATCACGAAAGTTCATTATTTGCATGCGTTTTAAAGCCTTGCCGGTTATTCGCGTGCTTATCATTTTAACGTGCAGAGCGCGCGCACTAAACTTGATTACTGGACTAAGTAGTCTTACTGCGCTAATACTATCAAATACACACAAGGTTAACATAAACACAGTCGATAATGTGTAAAGTGAAAGTAAATTCGCGTGTGTCTGTATATTAGATGCACGTCTTACATTGACAGCAGCGCCTTTAGAGAACGCGCTGTCCTTAAAGGGACAGTTCACCTCTAAAATTATGTCATTATTTACTCACTCTAATGTTGTTCCAAACCTGTATTCATTTCTTCTGTTGAATACCAGACAGTTGATGGTAGCCATTGACTTCATATTATTTCCTACTATGGGGATGTTAATGTTAATGTTAATGTTGCCTCTGCTTGGCGTGCTCAGTTGGGGACACTACATTTTTCAACTAAACATTGAAATAAATCTAATTAATAAACTAAATTAACCATTTAAACTAAATTACTGATCGAATTATTGATCTAATGCCCAAACTGTCACTGTATGATAATTGAAATGAACTGATGACATCAGCGTTTAGCTGAATAAAATTATGCTGCATTATTTTCCTGTTTAACACTGTAAAGCTGCTTTGGAACAATCTACATTGTTAAAAGCGCTATATAAATAAAGTTGACTTGACTTAATAAAACTACAAAAGACATAGAAAATCGCTCTGTTCTTGACTGAAAAACATTAATACAGTAGCTTTAATAAGAATCAATGTATATTTTATAGTGAAGTCTATGTAGTGTTTTATTTTTACATTTATTCATTAAATTTCATACTTAAATGCTGCTGTACAGCTTTGAGCTGCCAGTGTAAATCTTTATGTATATTTATTATATATTATACTATTCACTAGGAATGTGTACACGTTTTTTTAAAGTAAGTTTTAAGTTTAAGTAAGGTTTTTCAAGTCTTTTTATTAAAATTAAAAAAAAAATAGCATTTTTTTTCTCCTTAACCTCTTTCTGTCCCCGTCACCTAAGAATAGAATAGCAAAAAACTGATGTGACTAGCCATCAGAACCCAACCGAACACCGTGGTTAAAAAAATACGAGGTATGTATAATATATATATATTATATTTTGTATGTTATACCTATACCCTTCTGTCATTGTATTCATCGTTTTTATTGTTAACAAACAAACCACATCCATCCCCCACACTTTTGAAAAGCTTGCTACGCCTCTGGCTGTGTGGGTATTCGAAATGAGACTACATGAAAAAAAAACATGAATTGGTCTCATTTCGATTACCCACACAGCTGTTTCATTTGCCTGATTGGCTCTACTTCATAGACTTCAAAGACAATGCAATCAATAAACCCATGAATTGAAGTCATGTAAAGATCTTTTGAACTCTAAAGTGTTTGCCATTAACGTTGGTTATAATTATAATGTAAATGTAAGCAGTGTTTCCCTCAGAACTTTTAGAGACGATGGTTGGACCTCAGTTCAGGAGAACGCAGAGGGTCCTGGGGTATGCACCCCTGCCGGAAATTTGTACGTTTAAATCAAATGCATCATTCTGGTGCACTCTGAGAGCAACATTAAGAGGTTAAATTTATGCTGCTATATTTATAGCATATATTTCACATATGCATAGCCTTCATCTCAACTTATCTGTATTTCCTCCATTTAAATTGCATAGTCTAAGGCAAAGATTTTAGAGCGTAAGATATATTGCTCTATAGCCTACCCAGTGAGAGATACAGATGCTAAACACATTAATAATAATAATTTTAGGTTATAGGTCAGTTATAGGTTCAAACAGAAAATGTTGACCTTAAAAACAAAATAGTGAGTCCATGGAGTAAAACTGTACAGGAGGTTGTATGATGAACTAGGGCTGGGCGATATATTGGAGGACATTGTTATTTTTATCTGGTCAGTAAAGCCGGTTCCTTGATTAGTAGTAAATCGCCATCACCTGTTTTCAGATGGAGCGGCATTTACTACCATAAGTTCACAGACAAGCTGAGCCATATCGCATTAATTATCGCTGAAGGCTGGTTAGCTTTACTAGCGATTAGCAAGCTAATAATATAATACACACTCATTCCTGAATATGAGTGCTATTTTTTAACGTTTAATCTTCAGTGATGCTGAACTTGCTAAGCCAGCTGTGTGTCATCATCTAACCCAAACATTGGAGTGTCCGTGCTCAACTCAACTAGCCATAAGGCCAATATTAACCAACTGTAGAACCGCAGACCCATATACGTCACTCACAACAGTCTGACAACAGCGCCACGCCAGAGGCGGTATCATGCAGGTGAACCGAACAATGGTGTAATGATTCGGTTCGACTCCCAAGACAAGACGATGCTCACCCGACTGGCCAATAGGAACGTGGCCCCGCCCATGACACAATTCTCACAGTGAAAGCAAAATCTGACATGAGAGCAAGAAATTGCATCGAGAGCAAAGAAAAGCGTTTTTCGAGAAACACTTGGTTTTTTTTTTTAGAGAGAGAAAATGTTTTCACACTGATAGCAAAAAAATATATATTTGAGAGTTTTTTTCAAAGTATTTTGAGAGAGATTTTTTTTCTCAGAAATAATTTTAAAAATTGTTCTATGAGAAAATACTTTCAACTTTTTTTAGTCTCATATAATTTTTTGCTATTGGTATGAAAACCTTTTCTCTCAAATATTTTTTTTTTCTCTCATGAAATGCTTTTTGCTATCATTGTGATAACTTTTTCTCTCAAACTTTTTTTCCTTCTCTCGGATCATTTATTTTATCGCATGTAATAAAGACACAATTCTCTCTCCATACCAGTACATGCTGCAACTGGGTTTTTTTCGTTTTTTCACACCTTCGATTTGAAAAGGCTTCCAAAAAAGGCCGTGGTCGACTGCGAAAAGATGGGATGGGTATTGTGTGGAAAGAGGGAATGGTTTGCAAAAATAGGGGAGTGTCATTAAGCGCATTAAAATTAGCTAACTTGCAAACCGGCAATGCACAGACACAGGCAGCCAAATATATTATAAAGCAGCCAAATCATGTTTTTATTTAAGTCTAGTGTGTGTGTGTGTGTGTGTGTGATATAATATATATATATATATATATATATATATATATATATATATATATATATATTATATATATATATATATATATATATATATATATATGACGTAGACTCACATATCCTTAAGTGGAGCTGATGATATTATGTAATGATGCATTTGATTTAACAGGTTGATTTAACACAGTTTTTTTTTTAGTATCCTTAACTTAAAACCCACATTAAAACTGTAATGTTCCACTATGTCAGAATTTATAGATGATAAAACAGACCTAAAATTACATGGACAAACTTTTTATTTTTTTGATAAATAAATAAATACAGTTAAGCATTTCTTGTAATTTTCACAAAATTATTTACAATCAATCCTACATAGAATCCGGGGACCTGTAGGTAAACATTACTCAGTTTAGTTATTTCAGTTCAGAAGGCTGAAATCTTTTAAAGTGGAGCGCATTTGTGATCTTTGTAATTTCTCTGGTAGGCAAAACTTTTCCAACACTTAGTGCATGTGTACGGCTTGTTGCCAGTGTGAATGTGCATGTGTGCCTTTAAATTGTTGGGCTGTGTGAAACTCTTCAAACAAATTTCACAGGTAAACGGCTTTTCCCCAGTGTGCACAAGCCTGTGTCTTTTCAGATTGGCCGATAAATGAAACGCCTTCCCACATGTTTCACACTTGTGAGGTTTTTCACCGGTGTGAGTGCGTATATGCATCTTCAGAGAGCTTGAAAGCTTGAATCTTTTCCCACAAAATACGCATTTGTGAGGTCTTTCTCCTGAATGCAGAAACATATGGGTTTTATACGAAGCCCTCAGAGAAAAATCCTTAGCGCAGATCTCACACTTGAAAGGTTTCTCCCCCGTGTGAAGCTGCTCGTGCATCCGGAGGGAATGTACGCTGCTGTACTTCCTGTCACATAACGTGCACGTAAAGGGTTTGCTGTTGTCCGAATGCAACTGCAGGTGAGTTTTCAGTGCGTAGGCAGAGCTCAGGAACTTTCCGCACACGTCGCAGCGATGAGCGTTGCTCTTATCTACCGGACTTCCAATTTGATTGTGTGTCAGAATGTGGTTTCTTAGGACGTAATTATACTGGAAGGTTTTCCCGCACATTTCGCACATAAATCGCTTCTCTCCGTGCACTCGCATGTGGCCTTTGAGAGTGCTTCTCTGATTGAATCTTCTGCCACACACCTCGCATACGTATGGTTTGTCGCCAGTGTGAATGAGGACGTGGCGTTTCAGAGTCCCGGAAAGCGCAAAACTTTTCCCGCAAATGTCGCACGTGTGCGGCCTCTCGCCCGTGTGCACACGGAGGTGGTGTTTCAAAAGTTTATGATACTTGAAGGTCTTATTGCAGTGGTTGCACTTTATCGGCCTGTCGTTTGAATGAATTCTCTTGTGGTAGTTTAACGTGCCAATCAGGGAGAAACACTTCCCACAGGTGTCGCATCTGTATGGTTTTTCGCCCGTGTGCACCCTCTGGTGCATGTATAAGCTTCTTTTGATTGTGAATCCCTGTCCGCATATTTCACAGGTAAATGGTTTGACTTCTGCATGGACCAGTTCGTGTGCTGCGAGATCCCTGAAGCTCTTCCCGCACGTGCTGCAGGGGAATTTCTTCTTCTCGAACTTCTGTGAGTGTTTGCGAAGGTGAGTCTCTAGCGCTCTCAGCAGTGTGAATTTCTTCCCGCACTTTTCACAATTGTGTGGCCTCACGATTGAATGCACACGTTTGTGCTGCACAAGAGAAAACATCTTTGGAAAGGCCTTTCCGCACTGCTCACATTCAAAAGACTCTTTGCCTTGTGGCTTTTCAGGTTGCTCGGCTGACGTCTGCAACATGTCTTCCTGATCTTCAGACCAGCCCATGTCATTAGCAGCTGGCAAAATGAAAAACATTACATCCACATCAATCATAGTCTATTCATATATTCACAGTTTAGCAAAACGCATGCTGAGTAAATTGTTGGCCTGAAAGGTTTTATTTAAAATAGTAAACAATAAGACCAAGAATGTGCCAAAAAGTCAGTCAATAAGGTCACTTTTTATTTCAGGGTGACTTTCAGCAATTAATACAGTTTTTTCTAATATATAATAAGTTCTATAATGATATGCTATTAATTATATAACAATATATATATTATATATAATAAAACATTTTTTTTTTTTAATGAATTGTATTTTTATATCTTCATTCCTTTTAATTTTAAGTAATGTTGTTATGTGCTTTTGTTATTATTAATAGCTTTTTGGGGGTTTTATTCTATTTAGCTTTACTGTATAATATTTCCGTTTTAGTATTTCAACTTATTTTGTTAAAGTTTTTCATCTAATAGTGATTCAATCTTGATTTCAGCTTTATTTTAATGAACAAAAATCATTTTAAATAGTTAAACGTAGGGTAGGCAATTTCAGAGATGCTATCTATGGCAAGCTATAGCTTTGAAAGCATGAGATCCCACCCTCCCTTCAGAGTGCTTTCTAAAGCCACGCTTCATCCAAAACACATTAACACACACAGCCAGAGAAGAGTCTGCAAAGTGTAACGAGAGACAGCATTAAATTACCTCATGTCTCAAAACACAGTACAATAATTTGTTACTTACAGAGGTCTGACCTGTACCACCTGACTGCTGCAGATTCATTTTGGCATTGATAGTGTTTACATAGAAAATCAAAAATGCGAGTCTGAGGACGTGAACAGCTCCGGGTAGAACGTCACGTGTTGTCATCTTGTAATTATGGTTCTATGACATGGTGTGAACGCAGCATAAACTTGTTGTTTTGGTTTAGGAGAAACTGTAAATGGCTGATGCTTGTTTGTGTTGCGCTCTGTAACTGTCTACAACTCTGCATAGCATAATGGAACGTGCTGATGATGTGTGATGTCTGCACGAACAGGGTGTGCGAAGGTATGGGAATTTTTTAGCATTGAAAAGGTGGATTCCGAAATCTACTGCCATTTCAATATATCCTAATTAAATGAATAATCAAAGCATTAATCAATATTTATCCTCCTATATTATTATAATGATTTTTAATTATTCTTTCCAGCAATGATATTACTTAATCAATAGTATTTGGTCTCTGAGGAGTGACTGAGGGTCTGTCCTAGGGATGTGTGATGTGTCGCTAAACATTTGATAGCAAAACATGTCGTTTGTTTGGATTTTGGAGGCATCACACACCCCTAACATGCCAGGAGTGCAGTAAGAGTGCATGCTCTGAAATATGGATTTGTCTTTCATTTTATATTATATTTTACTCATTTGATATTTTCTTTTACTGAAACACTAAAGAATTATGGTGAATATTGTCTGTACCTCTTACTGAGAGAAATCACATGTTATCAGTATGTTTTGGTAAACTTTCTGGTCAGAACTGGAGCTTGATCAACTCTAACCTTGGAGAAACTGTGTATCTGTGTATGTGTGTAGTATTCTGTGTTACAGATCAGTATTGGAGGTGGATTACGGGCATCCTAAGTGATGGGTGGACGCGTTGTTCTGGACAAGTTGGCGCCTGCTCCAGGGGCTCTCCGTTCTTCGTACCTCGCTTAATACATCTGAGATGATTTGACAGATCCCAGATCTTTAAATCCTGATAACTGATCTCTGGCTAATTTGGTTCTTCCAACGAATTTGCGGATTGGATTTAAATATCTGGATTAAATGATCTAAGATCACTGCGCGTTCTTGTTTTCCCTGAAGAGGGCTGATGCATCGATACTCGAAACCATGATCAGCAATGCAGCGATTGGCTGGCGTCAAGAGAGCAACGTAATGACATCATATAATTAAAAAATCCACCTGGCAAAAAACTTGGCAAATTACACACAAAAAAAACCACGAATATCTGGACCTTTATAAGGAAACGGCTAAACGACCAAACCAACATAAAAGTTATAATAGATCAATGATAAATGTTTTTTTTTTTTTTTTTTTACATGATTACCAATTATTTATATTCACGATTTTATACAGTATTTGTACACCCTTTACATTTTTATTTCAATGTTGTAATTCAATTTTTAATTCAATTCGAAGCAGATTTGTAACTTCTCTGCATCTCCTGCGCTGCATCAAGCATCCCATAATATCCGTCATCACTTAAATTAATGCACGGCTCAGATTAACTGTACAACATGTGTGCAAACCTCCAATAAAATTATAAAGTAATTATTCCATCACAAATAAATCGCTCAATCAAGTGGCTGTGTCTATAGTATTATACACAACATTATAATATTATATACATTCTCATATACATATACAATTTAACATTTGTATATTATTATTATTTCAAATGATTATTATTGCCCCTGGTTCAGTAATGAACTCTTGTAATAAGTAGCAGTGGCTGGGACAGATTTTAAGTATCACCTCAAGATGCAATCTAATCCTATTTACATGAAATAAGCCTGCTCGGGAGCAGGTTTAAGCTAACGGACCTGTTGCTATGACAGCAAGTCCAGGATGAGCGTCGAAGAACCAAACAATCCAAGATCATGCCAAATCGTCAACAATCAAATCCAGCTAACTGAGTTAGCGAGGTACGAAGAACGGGCCCCAGATCTGGAAGGTCACTACGTGCCTAATTCAAAACGTCAACATGTGATCTATGGACAGGTGAATCTGATTAACTGACAATGTGTGGAAATTTACCATGACTGTCTATCTTTTTTTCTTAGCCAATCAGAATCATTCAACTTGTAGTAATGACGTGGCTAGATCTTGAAAAGAGTATAACTGTTGAGAAACTGTATATACGAATTCTGGTAGAGAGGGAGCGTGGCCTGCAAACTCCTTGTGAGACTTGAAGCTGGCTTCTGCTGATGAAACTGCAAAATATTTTTCAGCTAATTTTTCTTTAATTGATTGCACTCCTGACTCTTGGTCTTCATTTTTCATAACTGGTCTTGGGTCCTAAACTGTTTTACCCTCACAACACAAACAGGTAGGACATCCTATGATTGCCTTCGGACTGAACGCAATGATTGGACAAAACATTTTTTGGTCCTGAGAATTCCACAGAAGATATATGTACATGTTTTAATATTTATACCACTTATATTATTGATTGCTATCAGTATGTGATTATAACTAAGTGTTTATACAAAAATTGCCTTCCCAACCTTTAACAATAACAACACTGACATTTATATACTAATAATGCATTTAAGTATTGGTAATGTACAACAGCGGCAGTAATGATTTAGACGATCTCAAGACAATGAATAATTGCAAATGGTAAAGAGGCCAAGTAATTGCATACTGAAAGTTGGGACTCTTACCGTCACTGAATACTGTCTGAATGGCTTCTTCTGCCCGATCCTCCACCATAAGAGACTGGCTTGCATTACTTTCCTGAGCATGCAATAATTCACATTACATGTAAATGTTTCTATCAATATTTAACACCCTGTAAGTTATATCCTTAAAATAAATATTCACCTCAATGCTTGAAGGTTGCTGGTGAGACATTGCTGTAAACTCATTCAGAGGATTCACAGAGAAAGATATGGCATCTCCTGTGAGAGAGGAACAAAATAAAAATGACCACAGATACTAAAAATATAGAGTGTTACATCTGCAGGTCTCTAGTTTGTCCTGATATTGAAATCAAGTACCCGGAAATTCTTGGTTTTGGAGACATGCTGCTCCACTGAGCAGGTCACGTCCCATCTGAGATGAAGTCTTCCTTATGTCATCTCGGCCATTCAAAGACATTTGATGTGGAACTGGTGCAACAGATGAACAGTATCTGAAGAGACTGCAAATCTTCTGCACTGCTTCTTTGGCAAACCTCTCCATTAGGGAATTAAGCTGCATTGATACGAGAAAAATACTATAATACTGAATGAAAAACAAACAAACAAAAAAAAAAACTTACAATGATGTTTTAAAAATGTCCAACGAAGGAAAAGACAGTTCTCATAGTCACACACTAGACAGTGTAAATTAGCTTTCAAAAGAACAAAAACAAAAAGCATTATGATAATTAAAACAATTAAAATTGATTTAATAGAAACAACTAATTTATGAGCTTTAGAGGTGGCATGCAAAGATTAGTATGGTCAATTTCATGTTTAAAATACAATATAAAACAGAAAATTATGTATAAATAATACTATATGTTAAGTATATGTAAACAAAAGGATGCTTATCTTTCACTATTTTAATAACCGACCAATTACAACCACACACGTTAAAGTTCTAACAATAGACTTTCTTACCATATGAATCTGAGTATCGTTTGATTCGATGGTGAGATGAGATTCATCGTAGCTGCATGTAACGTCAAACGCCTTTCGTATCTCCTGCTTAGCAGTGTCCGTCAGTAATGACATGATCAGAGTGGTTTGACTCTGAAAAAGCTCATATCGGGCCATAGTGACCACCACAGTTAAGAGACGTGCAGCAAACCCAACTCAGTTTGTGTTTGACAGCTAGCCAGAATCGAAGGAAAATACACAAAACGTTGAACTCCCTAGGTAAAGTTGCACTAGGGAGCAAGTACTTCCTCTTTGTTTATTATATTTTAAAATAAAAGTACCTGAATGCTTGTCATTCACATAAAATGTGGTTATGATTAACAAACAAAACTTAAGACTTAAAAATCTGTGCGCGCTAAATTGTAGAGTGAATTTGACTGTTTTGGATGAATTTCATCGTACAAATAAGACCCATTATAGACCTCAGTGACGGAAACTAATATACTTCGCAAAGAGATGAATTATTTCAAAATAAAAGTCTTAACGCTATTCGAAAGATGGACGCTCCAGTTTACTAATTACAAAAAATAATTTTCCTTATTACATTTTTCATGTTTAAGGTCAATTGATTAATAACAAGTGCCATAAGGATTTGATGACTGGATAAGGGTTTTTAAAATACTTTCATCAGATCAATTCTTTTTTTGGAATCATTTAGATTGAGGAATCATAATCTTTTTGAATATTAATTGAAAAGCATAAATCAAAAACATTTATTCGCAAGCATCTTCACAAGACCAGTGATTCAATCATTTATATCAGAGCATTACTTTTCTAACATTTAGATCCACTTTCAAATGTTTTTATAAAGTTTAAGATTTAATTATTTTCAGCGACTTTCTCAGACCTGGAACACACCATTTCCACAATATAAAATTTCCAGGTTTTCCATAACCATGCCAAAATGTACATAACAATCACTCTGTGAAAGTACCCTGGTAATATGCCTCAAATCACTTGATATAGGTCCAAATGATTGAAAATGCAACAATAAAATTTACAACAGCTTTTTAATGTTTTCATAATGGTAATATTTGCCTAGGAAATATTACAATATTTCTTTTTTGCACTTGTGATCATTGTAATGTCTAAGATATGCATAATTCTTCCCACATTTCTGGCACGTGTAAGGATTCCGTCCAGTATGAATTTGCATTTGTGCTTTAACATGGTCGGGATCTCGAAATGTCTTCTCCTCAGTATGGACATGCTTGTGGCGCTTTAAATTTCCATACAAGCGAAAGGTCTTTCCACAAGTGTCACATTTGTGCGTTTTTTCATCAGTATGAGTCTTCATATGCATTTTCAGAGAGCCAGACCACTTGAACGCTTTCCTGCACACTATGCATTTGTAAGGTCGCTCTCCTGAATGGCACAACATATGCGTTTTTAAGGACTTCCTGAGTGCGTAGGCCTTACCGCAGATCTCACACATGAACGGGGTCTCCCCAGAGTGAAGCTTCTCATGTATGCGGAGATTAGAAATGTTGCTGTAGCTCTTCTCACACAATTCGCATGTAAACAGTTTGCCGTTGTCTTTATGTGGCTGCATTTTAAATGCAGAGTTGGACTTCAGAAACTGGCCATTGCTCTTATCTCCTGAATCTTCAGTCTGTTTGTGTGTTAACATATGGTTCTGTAGCAAAAACTCATGCTGGAATAGAATCCCACACATTTCACACTTAAATTGCATCTCTTCGTGCACCCGCATATGGACTTTCAAATTGCTTCTCTGGCGAAATCTTTTTCCACACACCTCACAGATGTACGGCTTTTCACCAGTGTGAATGAGGATGTGGCGTGTCATAGCTTCATGATGCGCAAATGTTTTACCACAGATTTTACATGTATATCGTCTCTCACCGGTGTGCACAGGAAGGTGTCGCCTCAAATGACTCTTGCACTTGAAGCTCTTGTTGCAATGATTGCATTTTATTGGCCTATCATCTGAATGAAACTTCTTGTGACAGTTTAGGGTGCCTACCAGAGAGAAACTCTTCCCACAGGTATCACAAGTGTATGGTTTTTCGCCCGTGTGCACCCTCTGGTGCATGTATAAACTTCCTTTGACTGTGAATCCCTGTCCGCATATTTCACAGGTAAATGGTTTGACTTCTGCATGGACCAGTTTGTGCGCTGCGAGATCCTTGAAGCTCTTCCCGCACATACTACAGGGAAATCTCTTTTTCTCGAACTTCTCTGTATGTTTGAGGAGATGAGTGTCTAGCGCTCTTAATTGTGAGAACTTCTTCCCGCATTTTTCACAACAGTGCTGCTTTAGGACTGAATGCACACGTTTATGTCGCAGAAGAGAAAACATCTTTGGAAAGGCCTTTCCGCACTGCTCACATGCAAAAGTCTCTTTGCCTTGTGGCTTTTCAGGTTGCTCAGTTGACGTCTGCAACATGCCTTCCTGATCTTCAGAACAGCTCCTGTCATCAACTGATGAAAAAATAACACAATAATACAAAATTAGTGTTGAACATATACATCATTGTGATTTCTCATGACAGAAGTGCTTTAAAAGACCCCATTAAATGCCTTGACAAGCACGTTTCCTATTGAAAAAAGAAGTTAGGGACATTTCAAAGGGCTTTTTTAAAATAGCCAATAGCCTACATCTATATCAGTGGTTCTCAACCTTTTTGACTCAAAGGCTCCCTGTTGTCCAGCACATTATTCAAAGGCTCTCCGATATATATGCCTATTTCCAGTATTTCTGCTGTAATTGACAAAGCTGCTTGTTTTCAAATGTTTTGATGAACCGATAGTGGGAGTATATATGGGATGATTTATTGAGCCTGTAAAGCCTGACATTTGAAATAATAGTCACAACCTTTAAACAAAATATTTTAAAAATCTAAAATAAAAAATGCTTTAATGTTTTGTATCATATTTAATACATCAGGCTTTTATGGCTCATATAGTATGATATAGTGAGAATATAAATCACCTCGGTTTGATATTTATATGGGCAAAAAGTAAGATAAAAATTTTGACAGCTAAATAAATAACAGACAGTATAGCACACTACTTTTATAAAATGCATATAAATCAGTTGTCACTCTATATGTTCCAATAATATGTCTTAGTGAGATATTTAAATGCTTAGTTTTGAAATCAAAGCTCTGTAGTTTTTATTATGAGGGGGCGCACAACATATAATCCAATGCAATGATGAGAGATGATTGAGATGCAGAAATAAACGTTAAGAAGCGTTAATATTTGATACTCACATTTTAACATGATTTTTCTAAAAAATAATTGTGTATGGATAGAGAACCTGATGAGTGACAAAATGAATAAGTGCAGAACGAGTCATCCATTTCTTTAAAGGGTTACTTCAGCGATTTATCATTAAGCTTTGTATCAGTAGAAACCCGGTATCATATTCAAATTATCGTACTTTCCCCCCTCATGTCCCCCTGAGACGAGAGAATTATGCACTTTATTTCTGGAAAAAATCCTTAGATGACGCAAATATCGTCATTTTGCGTCATCTGAGGATTTTTTTGGCCAGAGGCTAAAGACTACAGTCAGTAGAAGGAGCTGTTCCACATGTTTTCAACCCGCCCATAGGGGTGGGATCAGAGTCCTGCACGGGTCCGATTTTGTAAACCCGCACCCGCAGTGCTTAAAACCGCATCAGACTCGTTTTCCGAAAACAGCACTAAATAAAATCTGCACCCGACCCGCTTAAAATAGAACCGACATCCGACCCGCACTTAAATCAGTTTAGCATATCACATCATAGACACACTTACAAAAATGTTTATTGCCAGCATACAGAAGTTATTACACGACCATTAACACAAGGACAACTTCAGCAGGGACTTTCTAAAACACTTAACGTGGCTTAATGTAGGTAAGACACTGTTAAACTCAGTAAACATAGTACTAATAACGTATGTACAAAAAAATCAGATGAGCCCAAAATATGAAGGCAACGCGTTTAATTACACGTTAAGCGTTTTCCTCCCATAGAAAACCATTATAAGAAAACGCTTAACGTGGCTTAATGTAGGCTACTAAGACAGTGTTATTAAGGGACCAAACTCCGGAAACATAACAAAAATACTGTTCGATAGAACTGCTTGTGATTCTTCTGGGAGGGCGCGCGGCCACAAATAAACTGATATGGATTTGAAATTATTTTATCAACTTGAAATACAGGCAAGGCATATTTTTGTATATGCATATTTTTAGGAAGACATCTACAATATACATGCATATATTTTTATATTAGGCCTATTCGTTTGCACGTGACTGGTAAAACCCGTGTTTAGACCCGTGTTCTCCCTTGTCCGACCCGACCTGCACCCGTATCCGACACAGTAGGATGTTTTTCACCCGTTTCAGCAATATTCGCGGGTCAGCCGTCGGGTACCTGCACCCGTGCAGGACTCTGGGTGGGATCTCACTCACAGAATGTAAATGCGCACGGCTGCTGCCCCTCGGCTCGGGCATTCATAACGGAGCGATATGGAGCAAAGTGAGTGTTTCAACTTTTCAATGAATTCCTATGAATGTTTAGCTTCCATAGGCATGATCTGAAAACGCACCAGACTGGACATGTGCCGAGAATGACTGCCGCACTTACCTCAGCTTTGCTCAGCTCTTCGCTCTCGTGATGAATGAAATCTCTCTCCTGCTGCTTGTGACGTGACTTTTGCTCGGCTCACTCACACTTTATTGAAAAGACACGTTCAGTTTTTAATTGTAGTGTCTATTCTCAAACTGAAGTTGAACAAATTATTTTATTACTATGAATATCAAAACGATGGTGGGGTGGTGCCGCGGTGGGCAAGTGATATAACCAGTAGCCGTGGCTTTGGGAGTGGCCTCATAGGGCAGCGAAGCAAGTGCATTCTGGGAATTGTTGTCTTCCATCCACATGAGACAAAAATGTGGTCTTTTCTCAGTCTAGAAGGCACCAAATTAAACTACTACATAAATGACCCAGTTTAAATACAAATTAAACTTCCCAGTGCTGAAGTACCCCTTTAAGTTAAATTTTATATTTAAGACTGTTCATTTTAAGTGTGTGAAGTTTGTTGACTTTTAGGGAAACACTAGCATATAGATCCCCTAATGGGTTAAATAATTAGGTAAAAAAAAAAACTTAGCACAATAAAAGCAACAATTGCAGTCATCACAAATAAATAGCCTTATTATACACTACCAACATGAGTTGTACTTATTTAGGCGTTTATGTAAATTACATAAATAATAATGTAAGCATGAGAACTGTACCTTACCATCACTGGTGACTACAGTCTGAATGTCGTCCGCTCTGTCCTCCATCAAAAGACATCTGCTTTCATTGCTCTCCTGTGTAGGCTATAATAGGAAATATAAATGTAAAATGGAAATGGAATGGAAATATAAATGCAAATGTTTTATACTACGTGAACATTATGTATCAAGAAAAATAATAAATGTTTTTGATTCAGTAGACAAAAATATCGATCTATAACGACTGATGGGGACTGACTATTCCATTTTGGTAACACTTTGCAATAAGGTTTCATTAGTTAACTAAAATGAACTAACCATAAGCAGTACATTTGTTACCCTATTTGTTAATCTTTGTTAACGTTAGTTTATTAAAAAAAAAATACAGCTGATCATGGTTTGTTCATGTTCACAGTGCATTAACTAATGTTAACAAGATTTTAATAAAGTATTAGTAAATGTTGAAATTAACATTAACAAAGATAAATAAATGCTTAATAAGTGCAGTTCATTATTAGTTCATGTTAACTAATGAACCTTATTGTACGGTGTTACCTCTACCTATTTTTAATAACAGAAATTCTTACCACCTGAGTGTCGTTTTGTTTCATATTGAGATGAGGATCAACAGAGCTGCATGTCTTTGGTGTGTCCGGCATTAATAAGATGAATAGAGTAGTTTGACTCTGAAAAAGCTCATACCTGGACATAGTGACCACAATTACTAGAAGAGTAAAAATTAGTAATTGTGTTTGAAAGCCGTTTCAAAATAATATTTCTGTATGATTTAGAAGAAGAAAACGTTCTGCTTTGGCAGTTCAATCTGTAAAGCCAGTTTGAAAACATGCAATCAAATTATCGCCATTATAACAGATCTTGCATAACAAGTGTTCTCAATGCAAAGCCAAACCATGCTATTCTTAACTATAGGCTACGTGTGGATGAATTGCAAACTCCCTGGAAAAGTTGCACTCTGCGATAAACCCTTCCTCATTTATGCATGAACATTTCAAATTAAAAGTATGCGCATACACGCCATTGACCTTATTTTAATTATTTTTTTGAAAGATTAACAGGTCAATAAATTAAATACGACCTATTATACAAAACACTATTTATAATAGTCAGAGCCCTTTCTGGTTAATTTAATAAATCGGTTTGTTTACTGTTTTGTGTAATGCAAACTCTGCTTTGAAATGCAAATGTGGACTTGACCGTCCATGAAATGGTCAGTTCCTGTACTCCCGAGGAAGATTTTTCAAAATAAAAGCAATTTAACATGAAATATAAAAAGGCAGTTTGCATTGGAAAAGTCAAACGTAATAACAATTCAACCATGTACAATAATTAATCTGCTTTATTTATAGTAAATATTACTATTAACCACAGAAATAATTGTGTTTTTTCTACAAAAAAGAAAAGTACACTCACTGAGTACTCTCACTGTAATGAGGAATTCATACTGTACAACTATTGATTTTGCATATTAATAATTGACTAAAAATAATTTGAATTCAGACCCAATTCATTAATGTATCTCTATGGAATGAATGAAAATTTGTTTGACACTTATCCAGGATATGTTCTAAGAAAGCAAATCAAGGTAAAACAAATACACTTTGCTAATGTACATATTCTTGTCCTTAACAGATACTGAAACGTCATGACATTTCCAATATAACGTAAATATAACAAAGAAAATGTCACTGCAATTCTGCTCAAAACAAAAGCAAAGTTTTTCACACAGGTATACATTTGTGATCATTGTAATTTCTACGGTATGCATATTTCTTCCCGCATTTCTGGCACGTGTAGGGTTTCACACCAGTGTGGATTTGCATGTGTGCCTTCACATGGCTAAGTTGTACAAACTTTTTCCCACAGACCTCACAGCTGAACGGCCTCTCACCAGTGTGGACCCGCTTGTGTCGGCTTAAGTTTCCAGATAAGCGAAAGCACATTCCGCACGTTTCGCACTTGTGTGGCTTTTCACCGGAGTGAATCCGCATATGCAGTCTAAGACTGTAAGGAAGTCCAAATTTGCTCCCACAAACAGAACATTTGTAGGGTTTAGCTTTGGTATGAACAACCTCATGCGTTTTCAAACCAATTCTCTGAGTAAAAGTTTTATCACACACACCACACTTGAACGGCGTCACCCCTGAATGAAGTTTCTCATGTTCTTTCAGCGAATACATGCTGCTGTAGCTTTTACCGCAGATTTTACACATGTACGGATCCGTTTCCGAGTGGAGTCTCTCATGCATTCTGAGCAAAGCGGTAGAACTGTAGCATTTTCCGCATACATCACATGGGAAAGAGTTCTTCCCATCTCCAGATTTGCCATCCAGATTTGCTCCAGATTTCTCACTATGTGTGAGTAAGTGTTTCTGTAAAGCATAGTTAAAAACAAAACCCTTCCCACATATTTCACACATGAATGTCTTCAGAGCTCCATGTATTGCCATGTGCCTCTTCAGAGATTTGCTCTGATAAAACTGCTTGGAACAGATTTCACACACGTGCCGTTTCACACCACTGTGCACAAGGAGATGCCTTCTGAGGTTTGTAATGTGGCCAAACTTCTGCCCGCATATATGACATATATGGGGTTTCTCTCCTGTATGCACAACCTGGTGCAAATTCATTTGTTTTTCTGTTTTGAAAGTCTTGTCACAGAGGCTGCATTTCCACGGTTTCTCATTCAAATGAATAGTCAGATGGTTGGTGAGGTTGCCAGAGTGTGAAAAGTGCTTCCCGCATGTCTCACAGCTGTATGGTTTTTCACCTGTATGGATCCTCTGGTGTGCCAGTAAACTCCCCTTTACGGTGAAGCCGTGTCCACATATGGAACAAAGAAACGGCTTCACCTCCAGGTGGACACGTTCGTGCATCTTAACATTGGCGAAGGTTTTCCCGCATGTTTTACAGAGTCCTTTCTTCTCGGCTGCATTGTGATGCAGCAGGTGTTTCTCCAATCCTTTTAAGAATTTAAACTTCTTCCCACACTGCTCACAACTGTGAGGCCCTTTTAATTGTCCACATTTGTGCTGATTTAGTGAGTGTCTCTCTTTCCACAATTTCTTTCCACACTCATTACAGTCAAACGATATTGTCTTATTGGTTTTCTTGGACTTTGTGGTGTTTTGCTTTGCCTGCGAGATTACTTCAGGTTGCTGGTCTTTAACAGAGGCAATGTATTCAACTGCAAAACATTGACAGGGTTTCAGTTACTACAAGTTACTAGTACAAGTATGTATGTGTATGTTTGTATATCAACATTGATAATTATAAGAAATATTTCTCGACTACCAAATCAGCATATTCCAATTATTTCAGAAGGATCATGAGGACACTAAACCCTGGATTTTGCCATCGCAGGAATAAATTACATTTTAAAATATATTCAAACTATACACTGTAATAATAGTTCACAAAATTACTGTTTTCAGTAAATATTATATTTACTGAAAAAAAAAAAAAAAAAAAATCGAAATAAATTAAATGTATTATAATTGACACCAAATTCATTAGCTAAACGTAACTGTCTAGTCAATTTCAGTGAAATAAGAAAAAAGTAATAAGAAAAAAATATTTTTTTTAGTGCATTTAAATAATAAATATTATTTTAGGTTTTATCTTAAACCCCCAAAATGTCAGGTGGGGCAAGATAACTATTTAAAAGGTGTCTTAATAAAGTACAAAAATTAAAACTTAATACTATGGCATCATTTCAGGTTTGAAACCTTTCATATTAACACATTTTATAAATATCAGTAGTTTTAGAACTGTTATAATTGAACTAGTTTTGTCCAGATATTTCTATATTCTCAAATGTCAGGGTGGAACAATGGCAAACATGGGTTGGTACACTTTCCATGTCAGGTGGTACAACTACAGTATACAACCTGACATAAAAACAAACAGTAAAAAAAAAGTTTTTCATGACTCAAAAATATACATCAGTTTTGAAAAAGATAAAAAATAAAATAAAATAAAAAACAGACCCATTAGTTGACATAGTCCACTGCCTGAAGGAGCTCTAGGTCTATAGTCTAGTATTTTATTGTTTAGTAATGCCAAACATGTTGAAGTGTTTTTTTTTATTAATAATTTTTACATTTCTTAGCTTGTTAGTTCACATAAATATCAAAGCGGTGCAGGCAGCACATACCTTCTATAAAAAATGCTTGCACTGGCTTCTCTTTTCCACCACTTGATGACTCTGGAACTATTCCTGACAATTCAGTAATGTTACCCTCCTCTACACACTAAAAGAAAATCAATACTTTTTATCAATATTTTGGCAAACAATACAGAGTTACATCCTTTCAGCAGTGAACTGACCTGCTGGCCTTTAACAAAATCTTGTGGTTGTACAGTTTCTTCAGGTAACGCAGTGAGCAGATTCGGTCTCTCCGGAGACACTGATGGAGCTACAGCTGCAGAATCAAAGAAGAGGGCAAGAAATTACTGGTTAAAATTGTAGAGGATTTAGTATTGTTAACATATGGCATTAAATTAAAATACAGGACATCTTACCAGGCACATTTTTGACAGTTTGATTGTTTTTTCTTTCTGGTTTCTTCAGCTGCTCCTTCAGCATCTCTTTCACATTTACTCCATCATCATGGTAACTTTTAGAACCCTTCAGCTGAGTTGGCTTAAGAGCAAAGCAATAACTGAAGACTTTGCATATTTTTTGAACAGCCACGTTGGTAAAGGTCTCCATTACAGCTGTGAGCTTTACCTGCAACAGATATTAACTACTGATTGTTTTTCTGGACTTCTTCACCTGCTTTAATGTTCAGTTTTTGCAACTAGCAAAATGGAGCTGAACATTTCTTTGAAAGAATGAAATATAGTTACTTATTATAGTGTTAAACACAGAAAACGACTTGATTAATCATATAAAATGTATCTTAACCTTGAAATAAAAGACGACACAGAGGAAACACTTCAGGAACCGACTATCTGATGGATCACAACTGACAAAATACCTTGATAAAAATGATATGGCACGCAGAATATCTGCAAAACAAAAAATGTACGTACCAGCCTGCGTTGTTTCTCATTCATTTCCAATATCGGATCTCTGTAACAACCAATTTCAGTGTGGGATGGGCGACAATCACAGTCAAAGAAAACTTTCTGAATTTCGTCTCGAGCTGTTTCTGACAACAGTGTCATTATAGACACAGTTTGTTTGCGAAATAATTCATATTCCACCATTGTGCTCATACAAAAATTGCACTATGATTGCAATTTTTGATATATAAGTGACTGAATGATGTGACAACACAAACAACACCGCGTTTACTGTGTTCATGTTAACTTCCGTTTCTAGAAAGGACTACATCTTCAAAATAAAAGTTTGTACAGTTGTCGTTGCCAGGTCGACGCGAAATGACTTTTATTTTGAAATTCAAAATGCCGCACTTTGCGGAAGTCATATTCAACCTGTAACAGTTGTGAATGACATTTGTCCCACCTAAATGTTATCTCTTCTACAATCATGAATGAGAAAATACTGCAGTTTCGACGAGATCGGCACTTACTTAATTCACTTAGATCATCTTAGAAAATGTCGGAAAAGACAAATCCCCAGGTATGTTTTCATTCATTCACTAACTAATTCGTTAACTCTAATTTAACCGTAACGTTATTTATTACTTAAGTATTAGTAATTCATTGCACCGACACATTTTTTTTTTTTTTGTGGCGGATTGACTACCATTTGTATAACCACACTTTTACTACAAATACCATAGTTAAACAATGGTTTAACTACAATAACCACGTTTTTTGTTGTAGTGAAACCATGGTTAATTTCCTTTAGGGTATGGGATTATGACATAATGGTTAAGGTTATTTTGGTTTAGGGTTAGTGGTTTATAGGAAATTACATATGAACCATCTCAACCCCAAAAAGTTTTAGTGTAGCCTAATATTGTCAAAAATGACATCTTAGTCTTTTACTCCTCCCTTGTGTTTAACGGACACAATGAATAGACATTATTGTCTTATCTACTGAAGCCAGGACACTGGGGCGTAGTGCCTCCTCCTACATCAGACTATCCTGCTTTATGTTCACTATACATTGCTTTCTCATACTCAAAGTGTCTGAAGACTCCAGCTCATCTCACTACAACTATGGCAGATGGACCTTATAAATACATTAGGGTCAGAACATGAATAAATTAATATAACTATGTGCTGTTTGTGTTGGTACTAACCTTTGCATGGAATATTCTTTTACAGGACGCTGATGGCAGAGTCAGCAGGGTGATACGTGTTGGCACCAGAAAAAGCCAGGTATTTTAATATATTTATGTTTATTGTACATAGACTATATTTTAAAATGTAATTTATTCCTGTGATGGAAAAGCTGAATTTTCAGCATCATTACTCCAGTCTTCAGTGTCACATGATTCTTCAGAAATCATTTAATAATGCTGTTTTGCTGCACAAGAAACATTTCTTATTATTATCAATGTTCAAAACAGCTGCGTTGCTTAATATTTTTTGTGGAAACAGTGAAATATTTTGTCAAGATTCTTTGATTGAATAGAAAGTTCAAAAGAACAGCATTTATTTGAAATAGAAAACTTTTGTAACATTATAAACACCTTTACTGGTGGTTCTGATCTATTTAATGCATCCTTGCTGAATTCAATTAATTTATTGAAAAAAACATACTTATCCCAAACTTTTGAATAATAGTGTACACGTACAAATGAGATAATCTAAAATTGTTCGAATATCTAACCATTGAATGCATTTAAATATGTTTAAATTTGCATGTTTTTTACGACTGCTCATCACTGGAATCATTCATTTATTTTAAAGTACCAATGCAAAAGTTTTACTTTCCATATTATAACTATACATTTTGCCTCATCATCACTTAGCAGGACAAGTGTTAGATTTGTAAGTTTGATTGGGTGTGTCAGTGGTGGTGATGGGTTTTGATAAGCTTTCTGTCTTTGTCAGGGTGGGTATAAGATTGCTTAGTTTTAGTAAAGAAACTGGTTACAGCCCTCAACCAGAAGATGAGCCTTAAAGGGCCCTCATGGCAAATGAAATATTGTTGAACCTTTTTGTTACTTGTATTTTTTCAGCTGGCTCGGATTCAGACGGACAGTGTTGTTGAGAAACTCAAGGAGTTACATCCTGATGTTAATTTTGAAATAGGTAAGATAATATTGTCCAATATGCAAGACAGTTGTAATTGAGTTTACTAAGTATGGCATAAGTTAATATTCACTCTGTTTAAACTGATTTCCACTTCATACAATCTTTTATTTTGTTTCAGTGGCTATGTCAACAACGGGAGATAAAATACTTGACACAGCTTTATCCAAAGTAAGTTCTCATCTAAATCCCAAATTAAAAAAGAAAAATGTTTGACTGAGTAATATTGCTGTCATAATTAATTTGTTTTGTAAATGTTAATGTATATAACGTTTTTGGGGAAATTAAGTATCGTTCAACTTCTGTGTTAAAGATCGGTGAAAAGAGTCTCTTCACAAAGGAATTGGAGACTGCTTTGGAAAAAAATGAGTGAGTCCATCACCGTCTTTACTTCTTTATGTCACTCATTTATACTTTGCAGTACATACAGATTTGTTCTTTGGTCTTTTGGTGCATTTGATGTTCAGAAGTTTATATTGCTACATTGTTGCATATGTTTCAATATGAATAATGCTTTTGTAATATTTGTGTCTCTATAGGGTAGACCTGGTCGTGCACTCTTTGAAAGACTTGCCTACTGTTCTTCCTGTGGGCTTCACTATAGGAGCCGTGTTGAAGTAAGGAAATCACAATAGTGTCTCTATGTTCTGAAGTGCTTATATGTTCCTCCACATCTGAAGAGTCTTTTATCTTAAAAGTAGCTGACATGTTACCCACAAAAATCAACACAATTGTTCATAAATAATGATTAAAGTGTATGGAAATACTGATGTACAGTGTATTGCTTATTGCAAATCCTTTTAATTATGAAGCCAACATTGTGATTTCCCTTTCTTCAAAGACGAGAAAACCCCCATGATGCTGTTGTCTTACACCCCAAAAATAAAGGCAAACGTCTCGACTCTCTAGCCAACAAGAGGTAAAAGCAGGGGCCTGTACACAGAATGATATGTTTTAAATGGATTTTAATGTACTCTGCCATTGAACTTTGAAGTTTTTAGAAATGAATACTTTTATTCAGGAAGGATGCATTAAAGTGACAGTAAAGACATTTATAATGTTAAAAAAGATTTCTATTTCAAATATATGATGTTCTTTTGAACTATCTATAAAAACAATATCATGGTTTCCACAAATATATATATATATATATAAATTTATTTATTTTATTATATATGTACAGGATACATGTGTTCTTGAATAATACATGCATTTACATTTTATATTTGAAGTGTTATAGGTACCAGTTCTCTTCGTCGGGCTGCACAGCTGAAGAAACGGTTTCCCCACCTGGAGTTTAAAGACATCGTATCTTTCAATGTAGTGCAGCAATCTTCTCTCTCACTTTTTCGGACTGTAATTATTGTATGTAGATGTAGAAAACAAGTTAATTATGAATTCAGTGTGTTAACAAGTACCTGATGTTTTTTGTGAGGTTATGCCTTAACAGTCATATTTCAGAGAGGTAATCTCAACACCCGTCTGAAGAAGCTGGATGAAAAGGATGACTTTTCTGCCATCATATTAGCAGCAGCTGGTCTTCGGAGAATGGGCTGGGAGAACCGCATTAGCCAGGTGCCTCTGTCCTCCTTTAACCTACAATGCACTGCAATGTCTTCCCTCAGGTCAATACTACTGATTATTGCACTGATTAGCCTATAATGCATATTGATATATTTTGTATAATTTTGTTTCAGATCCTCGGGCCTGAGGACTGCATGTATGCAGTTGGACAGGTGGGTAACATTCAGTGTCCCTATTGAGCAAATCTTCTGCACAGCGGTGAGTGTATGTCCATTAAACTGAGCCTTACAGACCGCTCTTTTCCTGTTAAAGGGCGCTCTGGCAGTCGAGGTGAGAGCTCGAGACCGGGACATCCTGGAAATGGTATCAGTATTAAATGACTCGGACACTGTGTTGAGCTGCATCGCAGAGAGAGCGTTCCTCAAACACCTGGTAGGTATCCGGCTGCACTATAAAACCCCTCACACCTGTTTAATGAATTAATTGGTCATTAATAAATAAATACACTGTAATTCAAAAGTCTGGGGTCATTAAGATTTGTTTTTGAAAGAAGTAAAACAGTAATATTGTAAAATATTATTACAAATTAAAATGACTGTTTTTATTGTAATATATTGTATAATTTTATTAGTTATTCCTGTGATGTCAAAGCTGAATTTTTAGCATCATTACTCCAGTCTTCAGTGTCACATGATCCTTTTGCTCCTCAAGAAACATTTCTTATCAATGTTAAAAACAGGTGTACTGTTTATTATTGGATACAGTTGATTTTTGCTCAAGATCTTGTATTGAAAATGCAGGAGTCAAGCACTCTGTAAAGCACATCCCAAAGACTTTCAATGAATTTAAGGGTTGGACTTAAAAAGAGGGGCCAATTCATGTGTGGAAATGATTATTCATACTCCCTCCCAACTTCTTTCACATTCTGAGCCTGATGAATCTTGACATTGTCATTCTAGAATACGGCCATGATGTGTGTGTCTTCCTACATGGTTGTTTAAGAAATGAAAAGCTACACACTCCATCAATTAGGGTTGGAGCTGTTGCCAAACATATAACATGATAGAAACATAAAAATCACTGCAATAAAGATCCAATCATTGACTCTTAAGCATTTTCCAATTTAAATCCAAACAGCAACTTTCTTTTTGCCCGGGCAGTGTATGTTAAATTACTTTTTACTTGATGGTTTCACCATATGACACCATAAGTCATTAAATAGAAAATCTTTCTGGAAAATTGTATAAAAGTTTATGAAAACCATATAAAACCACCATGAATACAAAGAATACACTTCTAAGAACTTTTTTTATAGGAAGGAGGGTGCAGTGTTCCAGTTGCTGTTTACACTGAAGTTAAGAATTCACAGGTAGTGAGGATTTACATGCTGATTTTACTTTATACTCGACTAGAAAATGTCTCTCAGCTGAATGACAGATCTGTGTTGGTTTTACAGGTCTACCTGACTGGAGCAGTGTACAGTCTTGATGGCTCAGATAGTCTGAAGGAGACAATGCAGACAAGCATCAGCTCAGACGATCAGGTTGTTAATCCACTAAAATATAGATATCATTTCCTATATTCTGAATGCTTCTTAGAATTTTACACTGAGCATGAGTAACTTCATTATTCCCAGACTGAGGAGCAGGAGAAGGTTGATGAGAAGGTCCAGCGTGTGGGTATCACTGCTTTAAAGGTGTCAGAAGCAGCCCAGGATGCCACAGTGAAGTTAGGAGTGGACCTTGGAAATCTGCTGCTCAGCAAAGGGGCCAAAGAGATACTGACTGTCGCCAGACAGCTTAATGACGCACGATAGGTATATAATAGTCCATATCCGTAGCTGAAGAGCAACCACCCCCTTTTCTAGAAGTTTTTTTTATTTTTATTTCAGTGTCAACAAGTGTTTATGTGTCAAACTATATATAGATTACCTTTATATTTTGTGTGTAATTAAGATATTAGTTATACTGGATATTTAGCAAAGGTCAATTTGCAGTTACTACTTAAAACAGCCTTGGATGAAGCATAATAATAATGCCAAAACAATGACACTGCTATTCACTGAAGACATACATGAAAAACATCTGCATTACAGAGAGCCCATGGACAGAAATGGTATTTGCTCTCATATTAAGCCATGAATCACACAATCATGCCTTTTAAGATGGTGTGTGTTGTATCTAGACACATACTTTTTTTGAAACTTGAATTATTCTGGGATGTACATTTTCGAAAGCTGCTTGAAGTATTATCTACATTTTATCGTCACTAACTGTTTTTATGTACACGTAAAGTTATACAATATAATAAACTGTATACCACTACACATTTTTTTTGAATGATTGGACCAGCTGATTTTTGATAGTATTTAGTGTGAAAATGTAAATCAATTTTTTTTTCATTCATTCTCAAATATTTTATGCCTTAAATGAACCTTTTAAATTGTTTGTCAGCTCTAACATCAGTGCCTGGAAATTGAAAATAATATCGCCTCTGCAAATTTCTTTGTGTTAGCGCATGGTCTGATAGAGATGTCATGTAAATTGTATTGAGTTGGTATGCACTCATCCTTTTCATTTATTCCACTCAAATATGATGCTTTATTTATTTGGCTAAATGTCTTTGCTGGACATCCTCTTGTTGTTCGATTTGTATGGTAAAAAAAAAACTAAGCCGGTATTCATTCACTGTGATATTCTAAACGCTGATTTTTATTTGTTATGGTTTAGATATCAACTTGATTTAATCTGAGTTTATGCAAGATTTTTAGAATGTACTGAAATTGAACTGTTGAATTCCATAAAATACATTTAGTTTTTCATTTTAGTTTGGTTTAGTTAGGCATTTTCTGCGTCCATGTTGTACTGGTAAACTGAACTCTGAATAACTTGATAGCATTGTTTGCAATTGCTTTGAAAGGGGTCATCTACATTTACATGAAACAGCACATTTTAAATGTTTGGTGGTTTTAAGAGCAGAGGTGTTTAGTTTTACTAACTGAATTTGCCAGTCCCAAATCAAGAAATATACAGTGGCAAGAAAAAGTATGTGAATCACTTGCAGAATCGGTGAAAATGTGAATCATTTTAACTAAATAAAAGAGATCATACAAAATGCATGTTGTGTTTTATTTAGTACTGTCCTGAATAAGATATTTTACATAAAAATGTGTACATATAGTCCACAAGACAAAAAAATAGCTGAATTTATAAAAATAACCCCGTTCAAAAGTTTATGAACCATTAATTCTCAATAGTGTGTGTCGTTCCCTGGATGACCCACAGCTGTTTTCTTTTTTTTTCTCTTTTTTTTTTGCATTATTTTTTCTTGTGTTGCATTATTTTTTTGTGTGTACTCAGCAGTTAAACTGCCCAATGTTCTTCAAAAAAAATCTTCCAGGTCCTGCACATTCTTCAGTTTTCCAGCATCTTTTGTATATGTAAACCCTCTCCAGCAGGGACTGTATGATTTTGAGATCCATCTTTTCACATTGAGGACAACTGAGGGACTCAAACACAACTACTAAAAAAAGGTTGAAACATTCACTGATGCTCCAGAAGGAACATGATGCATTAAGAGCTGGGGGTGAAAACTTTTGAGGTGGATGAGATGTCCAAATTTTTTTTTTTTTTTTTTTTTCATTTAATACTGCCCTTCAGAAGCAACAGAAGATACTTGCTTGTTTCCCAGAAGACAAATTGAGTACAATTTACCTTGATCTTCAAATTCAATACGTTTTCATCCCCCGGCTCTTAATGCATCCTGTTTCCTTCTGGAGCATCAGTGAATGTTTTAGTAGTTGTGGATTCAAATATGCAAAAGATGCTGGAAAACTGAAGAATGTGCAGGACCTGGAGGATTTTTCTGAAGAACATTGGGCAGTTTAACCTCTCAGGACAAACAAGGGACTCATGAACAACCATCACACAAAAAAAAAAAACAGCCGTGGATCATCCAGGGAACGACACACAGTATTGAGATTTAATGGTTCATAAACTTTTGAACGGGGTTATTTTTTAATAAATTCAGCTATTTTTTGTCTTGTGGACAATATGCAACCCCTCCTGTTCGACCCGCCTCACTCTAAGCAGGACTCAAACCCAGGTCCGCCGGCATGAGAGTCGGACGCTCTAACAAGGAGACTAAAGGCTGCACCCTCTAGCGTCAGTCGCTTGAGCGTCTCTTGAGATCAGAGGAGTGAGGTTTACTTGCACAGCAACTACTAGCTGGCCTCTATTACACTCACCCCCCTAAACCTCACTCTCATCCGGGTCACACTGCCTGCTCCAAGCGGGTCTTGAACCTGGGTCCGCCGGCATGAGAGTCAGACGCTCTAACAAGGAGGCTAAAGGCTGCAACCTCAGTTGCTAGAGCGATCAGGGGAGTGAGGTTTACTCGCACAGCAACTACTACCTGGCTTCCGTTACATATATGTAAAAAAAATTTATGTAAAATATATTATTCAGGACAGTACTAAATAAAAAATAACATGCATTTTTTATGATATCTTTTATTTAGTTAAAATTATTCACATTTTCACAGATTCTGCAAGCGGTTCACATATTTAGGGGCCAAGCACCAAAGGTGCGAAGGCACCTATTGAAACCGTTCCCGTTCTTATTATTATTACTTTTATTACAATTATTACTTCCGCCACGAAGTCTATGGCAGCCCATAGAACCGTATGGTAAAAAGTTGTGAAATTTGGCACACTAATAGAGGACAGTCTGAAAAGTCACCATAGCAAATTTGGAGTCTCTTACTCATTTCCTCTAGCACCACCATCAGTCCAAAGTTTGACTCATGTTTATGCTATTAACTTTTGAACCATAAGGGCTAGAAACAAAATTTTTCCCCCTTTGATTCCTTGGCTCAAGTCGATTCGATTGCACCCTATGACTTCATTTTCCGTCATTATAATTTTCCCGCCATTTTGAATTTTCCGAAAAACCTACTTTTGCGAACTCGTCCTAGACGGTTCATCCGATTTGCACGAAAATTGAACCAGATCATCTTCAGACCATGCTGACAAAAAACATGGAATTCAAGTTGATTCGTCAAATCGTAACGTTTATGTAACGTTCGCAAAAACACACTTAAGGCTATATCTCCGCAACGCTTTATCGTATTCAAACCAGACTTGGTACAAGTCATCACAATCATGACTTGAGGCAACCTGCAGCGTTTCCGCGCAGCGCCACCTACTGGTCCGGAGATACGAAAAATGGCTATTTTTGCTTATAACTTTTGAGCCGTTTATCCAAAAAATGGTATAAAGTGGTCTCGTTAGATTCGCCGATATTGGCCATTTTGACTGTCGGCCATTTTGAATTATGTGCTAAAATGCTGTATTTTATGATCGCATGAACTGATTGTTACGAAACTCGGTATGGGTCATCAGCACGATGCCCTGAAGTAGCCTGAGAAGTTTTGAAACAGCGCCACCTAGTGGATATTTATTTTTCCCCAAATGCTTATAACTCTGGGTGAGATTGACTTATTTTCATGGGAGTCATTTTTTTTGTCTCCTGAATCCTTGCCGAGTCCAACAATACAAGATTTGTTAGGTTTCGGTCTATGGTTTGTGCAGCGTTGCAATTTAGCGCTTAAAAAACGTTAGCTGATATCTTCGAAACCGCTAGTCCAATCGCGATGAAACCAGCTTCAGAAGTTCGGAAACATAGGTCGATGGCTATACACCAATGCCCAAATGTCAAAATATTGATAGTAAAGGGGTGTAAAATCCAATCAAAGTCAGGTGTCAGTCATTTTTCATGTGTTTTTTTTTTTTTCATATAAATGTCTATAACTCTATAACTTATTTTTTACCAAAATTGACACACACATGTATGGGCTCACTCCGAGGACACATAAAAAATGGTAGGATTGTGCCACTTGGTGGCGCTATAATAGAACAAAACATGAAATTCCCATTGACTACAATGCAGTATTATGATATAAAATGCTATACTTTACAAATGAATTGTTGTATCATTACGAAACTTGGTATGTGCCATCAGCACCATGCCTTTAAGGTACTTAAAAGGTTTGAAAACAGTACCGCCATGTGGTCCATACTTATAATGAAAAGGCCTCTTGAGGCTAGATCTCTGCAATGACATATTGACACTATATTGACACTCTGCTTTGATACATTGACACCAATCTTTGCATGTGTCATTGTTCCCTTATTCTGACAACACCAAATCAATTTCGTAACTGTGCCACCTATTGGTTGAAATTGATTAATCATTAAATCATTATTATTGACTGTATTTATAATTTTACAGCTGTTTTGCCTAAAATCACCTTAATAGGTCTTTAATTGCTCATTGCTGCAGTTGATCTGACACTGCCAGCCATTTTGGCATGTCTTGTCTTCTTCTTTGCGCTTGGCCCCGATAATGGCTGCTTGCAGCTATATTTTTTCTTGCCACTGTAGATGCAGATGCATAGATATAGATGTGTTTACTTCCTTTGCTATTTTTTACAAACTGCATTATTAAGAATCCAGTAGTCTATACTCCTTTTTCGTAAATATAAAAATAAAGTTTTACTCAAGACCTGAGATGTCATGGCTGAGGGTATAAATACAGGAACAATGCATGACGTTATCAGAACTGTCTCTTACTCTAATAAAAAAATAGATTATCAGTTTTATTTATATAGATGCATATTTTTCAAGATTGATGTTTCATAAATGTCTGTTACAGGTACCAGGTGGCATTTAAACAGTGAAGGGCTGCCTGTCAGATGTCAAGCTTAGACTCGTCCTTGTTCTGAGGGTGAACTCACTTTATTAGCGCGTGGCTTCTTCTGGCAACCAGTTGTGGCATGTTGCCATCGCGTCCACTCATTTTCACAGGAAAATACATACCACACTGTCCACAGAAGTCTATAATCTCATACCTGTTTTAATAAACAAACAGGATTTTTTTTTTAAAATGCACATATTTTTGTGACACAGTTTTACACAGTGATATAAAATATTAAAACAATTAAATATAGGCCTAACATTGAAATATAGGCATAACATCAAACATTGAATATAATATAAATGTAAAATAAATAAGAAATCTTAAACTACTATAAATAAACAAATTACATTTTTATATATATATATATATATATATATATATATATATATATATATATATATATATATATATATATATATATATATATATATATATATATATATATATATATATATATATATATATATATATATATATATATATATATATATATATATGTATGTATTTTGGTCGGTTTCCATGGAGAGTGCGCGCGCAGGTCTGGTTTGGAGCAGCATTGAACAAGGCAAGTGCTGCTCACTGCAGAGCCAAATTACGTCCAGCTCCCCCCTCGCTGAACGTCATGGGTTGAGCTTGGCTTAGTACAGCTCAACCTCTGTTGATCTAATAGGTGGAGGGATAGAGTTGTGGGTAGGGTTAGGGCGTGGTTGAACCTTCTAGCTCCACCCACGAAGCCCAAATCTCATCTAGAGAGGGGGGGCTGGACTTCACACTCCACCCATGGCTCTGCAGTGAGCAGCCTCTCTCTGCGGCTCTTTCATCCATCTCATGTTTTGCGTCACACCTCACCACGAAACTCCCTCAGGACTCGATTTTTCATTCAGTTCTGTACGGGATTACCAGTGGCAGGAATTATTTCTGGTAGATACTTATTGTAAAGAAAAAAGTGACGTGCATTTCAACACTTAAACGAATATATTTCCTCTCAAGTGTGAGCTAGGTAAGTGATTTCCCCCCCTAAATTTTAAGCATTTGGTTTGTTATCAGTCAATGCAGTTCATTCTCAGCAGGAACTTAACTTAACAATATTTGTTTTATTATCTATGTTTTATCATCAGACCATCTTCTGATTAAAAATGTATTTTATCATAATAAAATGTAGCCTATAATAAAATGTTATTTACGACATAATTTTTATCAGATTATATTTTATATTATATTAAATTATATTTTAAGCTGTGATATATTTTCTTTTCATTAATTAATTAATAATTATTTAATAAAAGTAATAAAGTAACATATATATATATATATATATATATTCATGGTATTAACAGAGATAAAACTTCTAATTATTGTAGCCATACACAGCATAAAGACCACAAAGCCAAATCTCTCAACTCTCTGTGATGGCCTGTTAAACTTTAACTTTTTTTGTGTCCAATAAAACAATCTTATTACTCTTGAAAGGGCAGGAACATATTAATACAATGCTGTTTTCTTGCTCAGATACTATAAAAAAAGGATGGTACTTTTCATGTTTCTTTTTAAAATATTCCTTTTTATTTTACAGTTTGTACGTTAATATTTGTAGAGATCCATTTTTTCAATTTTGAAAAAAAAAAAAAAATCCAGTTTCACTGGATACAATACATTCCAACAAGATTTCCATTGTACAGGCTGTCTCCGCACGGCACAATCTACTAAGTCTCATGTGAACGCTCAAGTGATCCCCTCCTACCTAGTGTTCTCTGTGGGACTGAGCTAATGATGTCTGTCTCTGACCTGACTATTCACATTCTCTAATTTCGCTCTTCCTTTTGGCTCCAAACTCCAGGGACTTACATCTAGCCGGTCAATTCAGTGTGTCAGCACAATGCGGTCTCTTGGAGGAAACCAAATCCCAGCCTTTTACAAGAGCTCCAAATTCTAAACCAGATCAATTTGACAGAGTAGGGGCCTCTCCTAAATGAGCAGAGAGTGTAAAAAGGTTTGCGTTCCATGGGGATAGTATAGTACGATGCTCCCCTTAGAGATTTCTCATTTTGAATGCATGGTTATGTACTGTGTGATGACTTTGTTGACTAGAAGTCACGGTGAAATTAAATGTAATTATGTGACCATTTGTTAAGACATGTAGTCACAGAACTGAAGCATTTTTTGCTCCCTTTTAGACCTTTGGAATGGCCGAGAAGACGTCTGATCCTGGGACAGTTAGTATTTCTATGGAGGACAGCCTCTGTAATGGGGGAACACAGCCCCAGGAAGCTCCATTGCTAACCCATCTAAAGAAGGTGGAGAACCATATCACCGAGGCGCAGCGCTTCTCTCACCTGCCCAAACGCACTGCTGTGGACCTGGAGTTCAGTGACCTCTCCTACACCATCAGAGAAGGACCATGGTGGAAGAAACAAGGTCAGGAGCGCATCCACAATTTACTTAATGTAACCATATAAAGAAAATGCAATTTCACGTCTGTACAGTAGAGGTTGCAGCTCAAAGCAACCTGGATTGGAGAATAGGATGCAGGAAAAGAAAGTTCAACACTCTTACTTCAGCAATAAAAACAAAACAATAAAACACAAATGTGCTGTTTATGTAAAGTCATTTTTTCTTATTAGTATGGTTGAATAATAAAGTGAGATTAAGTATTATTAAGTATATTTGTATTATTTAACGTATTTAATTATTGCAGGTTTGTGTAATTTTTTGAGTTTGCATTTCAAGGTTATTCATTTTGAGGAATACACTAAATTAGTTTTTTTTTTCAAGTGAGATGAGGAAATGCATGCTCACATTTAGTCTAGAACTACAATAACCATCATGTTTACACAGCACGCACAAGCTTCACCTTACTCCATTCATGTGGACAGGAGACGTGTAAGTCAACAAATGGGGAAGCAAAGTAACTTGCTTTACTTATTTGAAAAAGTAAAGTTGTACATTTAAAAGTAATGCATTACTTTACTAGTTATTGAAAAATTAATCTGATTATATTGTGTTACTTGTAATGTGTTACCCTCAACACTTGTCGTCTCTGAATAATTGTGCACAAAAGAAATACAATCTTTACAAAAATGAAGCCTTAAAGGAACACTCCACTATTTTTGAAAATATGCTAATTTTTCAAATCCCATAGAGTTAAACAGTTGAGTTTTACCATATTTGAATCCATTCAGCCGATCTCCGGGTCTGGCGTTGGCACTTTTAGCATAGCTTAGCATAGATCATTGAATCTGATTAGACCGTTAGCATCTTGCTTAAAAATGACCAAAAATTTTCGATATTTTTAAAACCTATTTCAAACTTGACTCTTCTGTAGTTACATCATGTAAGACCGACAGAAAATGAAATGTTGCGATTTTCTAGGTCAATATTAGCCTGGATGCCAGACGAACTTAGCCCCGCCCACAAATGTTTTTGCACGGGCAGTTCGGTCTGGACTTGATCCATAGAGAAGTAATTATGCCCGAACAGAAACTGTTCGGACCAATGAAATTGTCAGGGCGGGCTTTAGACGATGATGGACCGATGATAAACAGTAACATAATCATCCACGTCATCAAAGGCGCTTGGGTTGAATTTGTTCTAATCCTAAACGGAGAACTTGTTCGTATATGCATTCACCTTTACTATTTCTCTCAGAAATGATGATCGTGTTGGTAAGTACTCTGTGTATCCTTAAATTCTTTTTTACAACACCGGCAAAGATCGTTTACACTCATCATCTTCTAACGTGACTTATTCTAGCGTGTGTGCAGACAGGGTTGCCAAGTTTTACAACAAAACCCGCCCAATTGCTAATCAAAACTAGCCAAAAACAAGCCCAATAGCTTTCCGGGTGGGGGGGGGGGGGGATTCTCCGGGAAAATGGCATTTGGGGGGTAAAATGTGTGTTATTTTGACTGGACTGCCTGTTAAATTTCGCATTCCTGGGTCTGTATATCACATAATTGGGGTCACTTCAACCCGCGGACTTGGCAACACAGTGCAGTTGAGTTCTGTTGACATTTGACAACTAGTTATGCGTCGCTCCGTTGCTCAGATTGGTTGTAGGTCTATCCAATTGAGGTCTTTCCTGGTTCGGTTTAAACACGCCCCATAATCACAGCCCAACGGAGCAGTATCAGACTCAAATTCTGACTAGAATTGAGTATGACAACGTCAGGCTAGGTCAATATGGCTAGTAACTATACTCTCATTCCTGTGTAATAATCAAGGAACTTTGTGCCGTACCATGGGTGTAGCAGCGCAATGTTATTACACAGCGCCTGAAAATAGGCGAAATTCCGTCAACATAACCAACGTGACAACCTTCTTGCACAGGGAGCGTGCTGGGGACTATTTTCAGGTGCTGCATAATATCATTGCGCCGCTGCACTCATGGTATGGCAGCAAAGTTCCTTAATTATTACGCAGGAATGAGAGTATAGTTCCTAGCCATAGAAAAAAACTTTTAATTTTCCCTCAGTCTTAGTACACGATGTAACTACAAAAGAGTAAAGTTTTAAATAGGAAAAATATCTAAACTCTTTGGTCATTTTTGAGCGAGATGCTAACGGTCTAATCAGATTCAATGATCTATGCTAAGCTATGCTAAAAGTGCTACCGCCAGACCCGGAGATCGGCTGAATGGATTCGAAAACAGTAAGACTCAACTGTTTAACTCTAGGGGAGTTGGAAAATGAGCCTATTTTCAAAAATAGTGGAGTGTTCCTTTAATGACATTACTGTGTGCAATAATATACTATGTATATCTTGTTTGTACAAGTCAAATCAAAAATGAAAACATTGAGGTCTCAGCTTTTGCTCATTTACAAAGTGGATATGGTAAGTAATTGTATTTTACCGGCTTAGCATACAAAGGAGATTAAAATCACATTAGAACAGATTTAGATTGTTTGATTTGCAGGTAACTTCATGAATGCTGGTATCTTATTCTGATCACTTCTGTTTTTTATCAGATGAAGCTGACTCATGCACTGTCTAGTCTGACCCAAAAATAGGAGTTTTTTAATCTCATGATTTATTGGTGAAAAGATCTCAGTGTGGAAGATGCTACTATTTTGCAGCCTTCATAAAATAAAAGCCTTGATCAACAAGATGGCAGTGATCCATCACCACAAGTAGTTTAAATTAGATGAGATCACATCTGCACATCTGACATCACTAGGGAGAACACAAGTTGTGTCCCAAATGATGCACTATACACTATGCACTTAAGCACTAGTGTAGTGTATGCACTTTACATGGTTATTTTGTCATTCAACATCGGAATCTAGTGCCTCCCCCTCCACTACGTAATTAAAGCTGCATGAAGCAACATTCCACACTTAGTTTTTTCCGTTAATTTAGTGCATCATCCGGGTGTTTAAAGTGCACTTTTTCTGTTTGGAATTTTTCATGTGAACACACTACTTACACTATTCATACTTTGTGTTATACGTTATTGAATAGTGCATAAGTATGTGAATGGGGACGTACCTAGAATTTTCAATTTGGAATTGGCTTATGATATCCTCCTAATACTTGTTCCTTGGTAATTCTCCTAAATGTTCTTATGCATGCTGAATGTAGCGTTCATAATATGTATGCACTATGATTAAAAAATATATATATATAGAATTAAATGTATTTGGAAAGGTGATATATGTGAGGGTTAGGGTGAATGTTAAATGTAATTTGTACTCTCAATGCTTCCATTGTGGCCTAAAGCAAGAGTTCCACCAATGATGATAATATGGCAGCCATCAAACGACTTCTAAACGTTCAGTAAACAGACATGTATGGGAATAAAGTCAAAGGGTAAAGAAGAGGGCTTTCCTTGATTCGACTGTGAGAACAGAGCTTTCGGCTAATAGGCTGCTAATTAGGGTGCCTTGCTTTGAAATACAGCAAGTCTGGCTTTGACAATCCAGGGAGTGTTTCTCTCTCTCTCTCTCTCTCTCTCTCTCTCTCTCTCTCTCTCTCTCTCTCTCTCTCTCTCTCTCTCTCTCTCTCTCTCTCTCTCTCTCTCTCTCTCTCTCTCTCTCTCTCTCTCTCTCTCTCTCTCTCTCTCTCTTTAGATGTTTCTATATTAGTGACATCTCAAAATGGGTGGTAGCCATCTTGGTGGACTCATAGAAAGGTCAATGAGCAGATTTGTCCAGAGTGGTTTAATTAGCCACTGAACTTAAAGACTTTTGGAGTCTTATCTCATCACCTTCATCACTCACTTTCTCACATTTCTTAGCTTTGGAGAAAATATGTAGTACAGTCATGAGGTTCATGGATTAAACCATACTTCTTATTTGAAGGGATTAACTGCAAGTGGACCCCTTGTTCCAAAGGAGAACCAACCGTATGATGCCAATCACATATATTTTTCACCCCGCAGGATATAAGGCCTTGCTCAAGTGTCTATCGGGCAAGTTCTGCAGTCGGGAACTCATTGGCATTATGGGGCCCTCAGGGGCTGGAAAGTCTACCTTGATGAACATCCTGGCAGGGTACAGGTAAGGGGACATTGAGTGCAAAAATGATGTGGAAAGCATGATGATAAAATAGCGAGAAAGCATGCTGTACTTTTCATTCTAATTGATTGAATTTCACAAGTAAACTTTATTATGAAATAAAAAAATACTTAAGTACATTTATAAAAATAAAATAAAAAAAACATATATATATATATATATATACTATACAGTGAGGAAAATAAGTATTTGAACACCCTGCTATTTTGCAAGTTCTCCCTCTTGGAAATCATGGAGGGGTCTGAAATTGTCATCGTAGGTGCATGTCCACTGTGAGAGACATAATCTAAAAAAAAAAAAAAATCCAGAAATCACAATGTATGATTATTTTAACTACCGGTATTTATTTGTATGATATAGCTGCAAATAAGTATTTGAACACCTGTCTATCAGCTAGAATTCTGACCCTCAAAGACCTGTTAGTCTGCCTTTAAAATGTCCACCTCCACTCCATTTATTATCCTAAATTAGATGCACCTGTTTGACGTTGTTAGCTGCATAAAGACACCTGTCCACCCCATACAATCAGTAAGAATCCAACTACTAACATGGCCAAGACCAAAGAGCTGTCCAAAGACATTAGAGACAAAATTGTACACCTCCACAAGGCTGGAAAGGGCTACGGGGAAATTGCCAAGCAGCTTGGTGAAATAAGGTCCACTGTTGGAGCAATCATTAGAAAATGGAAGAAGCTAAACATGACTGTCAATCTCCCTCGGACTGGGGCTCCATGCAAGATCTCACCTCGTGGGGTCTCAATGATCCTAAGAAAGGTGAGAAATCAGCCCAGAACTACACGGGAGGAGCTGGTCAATGACCTGAAAAGAGCTGGGACCACCATTTCCAAGGTTACTGTTGGTAATACACTAAGACGTCATGGTTTAAAATCATGCATGGCACAGAAGGTTCCCCTGCTTAAACCAGCACATGTCAAGGCCCGTCTTAAGTTTGCCAATGACCATTTGGATGATCCAGAGGAGTCATGGGAGAAAGTCATGTGGTCAGATGAGACCAAAATAGAAGTTTTTGGTCATAATTCCACTAAACGTGTTTGGAGGAAGAAGAATGATGAGTACCATCCCAAGAACACCATCCCTACTGTGAAGCATGGGGGTGGTAGCATCATGCTTTGGGGGTGTTTTTCTGCACATGGGACAGGGCGACTGCACTGTATTAAGGAGAGGATGACCTGGACCATGTATTGCGAGATTTTGGGGAACAACCTCCTTCCCTCAGTTAGAGCATTGAAGATGGGTCGAGGCTGGGTCTTCCAACATGACAATGACCCGAAGCACACAGCCAGGATAACCAAGGAGTGGCTCTGTAAGAAGCATATCAAGGTTCTGGCGTGGCCTAGCCAGTCTCCAGACCTAAACCCAATAGAGAATCTTTGGAGGGAGCTCAAACTCCGTGTTTCTCAGCGACAGGCCAGAAACCTGACTGATCAAGAGAAGATCTGTGTGGAGGAGTGGGCCAAAATCCCTCCTGCAGTGTGTGCAAACCTGGTGAAAAACTACAGGAAACATTTGACCTCTGTAATTGCAAACAAAGGCTACTGTACCAAACATTAGCATTGATTTTCTCAGGTGTTCAAATACTTATTTGCAGCTGTATCATACAAATAAATAGTTAAAAAATCATACACTGTGATTTCTGGATTCTTTTTTTTTTTATTATGTCTCTCACAGTGGACATGCACCTACGATGACAATTTCAGACCCCTCCATGATTTCTACGTGGGAGAACTTGCAAAATAGCAGGGTGTTCAAATACTTATTCTCCTCACTGTATGTATATATATATATGTATATATATATATATATATATATATATATATATATATATATATATATATATATATATATATATATATATATATATATATATATATATATATATTATATAAATTCAATCTTGATTGACACACCCATTGCTGTTTGTCTTGTGCGTTAAAGAGAAACAGGGATGACTGGACAGATCCTGGTAAATGGAAAGCTCCGAGACCTCCGAACCTTTCGTAAAATGTCCTGTTACATTATGCAGGAGGACAAATTGCTGCCCCACTTGACCGTTCAAGAAGCAATGCTGGTGAGTCTGCAGGGAGAATGATGTGGTAAAGGATGCCCCCTACTGCTGGTTTGATGTTAATGCTCATACACACTAAAAGAAAGGTTCGATATGGCACCAAAAATGGTTCTTCGTTGTAATCACAGAGGAACCACTTTTGGTGCTATATAGCACCATATCTTAACATGTTCTGTATATGGTAGTGGTGCTATATAGCACCTTAGTTCTGCTGAAGAACCACTGAAGTATCAAAATTGGTATATAGCACTTAAAAAGGTTCCCCTATGATTACGAGCCAAGAACCATTTTTGGTGCCATATAGAACCTTTTTTTTTTTAGAGTGTATTGCAATAACTTCAGAATGCTTTTCATGTACAGAAAAAAGTAGTTTCTAAAAGGAAACGCATGACTGAACTCAACTGAATGATTTCTCCACTCTTTTTAAGGTTTCAGCCAACCTGAAGCTTAATGAAAACACAGAGGTGAAAAAAGAGCTGGTAGGTAAAACTCATCACCTCATGCAGACTTGCCCCAATATGTTTCTCTCTGAAATGTCACCTACTTTCTGTGTATTTATGTTGTCATGTAGATAAAAGAAATTCTAACAGCCCTGGGACTACATGATTGTGTCCACACTCGTACTGTCTCTCTCTCTGGGGGCCAGTGTAAGAGGTTAGCTATTGCCCTTGAGCTAGTAAACAACCCGCCAGTCATGTTCTTTGATGAGCCCACCAGGTAATGATGTTATCATCTCACACAAATAAAACAGCATTATTTATATGCATGTGACGATTTTTATATATAACCATCGCAACATAAATGTTGCTTTTTGATTGCAGTGGTTTGGATAGTGCATCCTGTTTCCAGGTAGTTTCTTTGATGAAGTCTCTTGCACAAGGAGGGCGAACCATCATTTGCACTATTCATCAGCCCAGTGCCAAACTCTTCGAGATGTTTGATAAGGTACAAAGGCATATGCAAATCTTTTTGGGAATCTGAAAGTCTTCTGGTCACTTCAGTCATCTTTTGATTTCCTCTGTGTTTCTTTCACAGCTGTATATTTTAAGCCAAGGCCAGTGCATATATAAGGGAAGTGTGCCATACCTCATCCCTTATTTGAGAGGACTGGGTCTTCACTGTCCAACATACCACAATCCTGCAGATTTCAGTGAGATAACCATTTATTTTATAAATACTCATACTTACATACTCACATATACAAAGATATATACATATATGTGTGTGGATATATATTCAGCAAGGATGCATTTAATCGGTTAAAAGTGACAGCAAAGAGCTATATTTCAAATAAACTCTGTTCCTTAGAACTTTCTATTAATCAAAGAATTCTGAAGAATCCTGAAGAATATTATATAGTGGTTTCAAATCGATTAATCATGATTAATCACGACTAACATAAACGTTTGTGTTTACATAATATATGTGTGTGTATATATTATTATATTTACTTATATTATCTATATGTGTGTGACATATATATATATATATATATATATATATATATATATATATATATATATATATATATATATATATATATATATATATATATATATATATAATGTTTTGTGTTTAGTCATTGAGGTAGCATCAGGAGAGTATGGCGACTTGAACCCAGTGTTGTTTGAGGCTGTTCAGGGTGGCATGTGTGCTTTGGAGGAAAAGTGCAACTGTATTGACAAAACCACCGTAACCCCATGCGCTGCAAAATGTGTCAAAGTGAGTGATGCAACTAGTTTCATAAGTTCATTTCTGCTGGTGGATAGCATCTGTCATGTTTACTTGCGGTCTGGATGTATGCTAGACAAACCGATCCACTCTGTTCAAAAGCCTCTTTCAAATAAAAACATACTGAATGTGTTTGATGGTGTAACTGTCTTCTTAAGGTTTCCTACACTTGTTTTACAGGATTCAGGACACATTGAGAGCCATACTTTTGCGACAAGCTCTCTGACTCAGTTCTGCATTCTCTTTAAAAGAACATTTATTACAATATGCAGAGACCAGGTACAGTGTTGTTTCATTTAGTTGATATCTGGTATGTCATTCCTAAACTTTCCTAAGTATGTTTTGTGTCCAAGATACTAACACTGATTGTATAGTAAAAAAAATTACACATGGTGTCTTCATTGTAGGAAGGTTTTAATACGCGGAAATATATATATAGCAACTTTATATTTTATGAAAGGGATCTTTATATTTGGGGGTCCTTGGAATAAAAAAAAGCCCCGTAAGTCTTGTTACTTTTGCACAATTGTTTAATAATGGCGCTTGGTTTCTGTTCCAGGTTTTGACACATCTGCGACTGATGTCACACATCTCGATTGGAGTGTTGATAGGCCTGCTGTACCTCAATATTGGCAATGATGCCAGCAAAGTCTTCAACAACACCGGTTTCCTCTTCTTCTCAATGCTCTTTCTCATGTTTGGAGCACTGATGCCTACAGTTCTTACCTGTAAGTTAGTAAAGCGAAATGCAAGAACGTAGCAGACAGTTTCACTATCAACACAAGTTTGGTTTAAAAGCATGTCCTACATTCAGCAGGGGAAGTGAAAGTGGTTTTGATCTGATAGATTCTGTGTGCTGCTTTCAGTTCCCCTAGAAATGGCTGTGTTTCTGAGAGAACATCTAAACTACTGGTACAGCCTGAAGGCTTACTATCTGGCTAAGACAATGGCTGACATTCCATTCCAGGTGGGTGCCTGCCTGCCTAAGCCTTACTGACTCCATTTTATGCCTGATATAAGCTGAGCAAATGTTGAAAGTTTAATATAATGGAACTAAGACAAAGGAATCATGGACCCTTATAACACCAGCATTTGATATTATCATGGGTTTGTCCGCTCTTGCTCAGGTCCTTTGTCCCATCATGTACTGCAGTATTGTGTACTGGATGACTGAACAGCCTCCAGAGGCAAGCCGCTACTTGTTGTTTTTGGCTTTGTCAATCTGTACAGCTTTAGTAGCCCAGTCTCTTGGGCTTCTGGTCGGTGCTGCCTCCACATCCCTTCAGGTAAATGTTGCAGCTACTATCTCTGTTAGCTAATTTTTTTTTTCTTCTTCTCAGGTCTACAGAATGCAACAAAAACATTTATGACAGTAAATCAAGTCAGGACAGCAGTGAAAACTTTGCTTCCATATTAAGAGAAAAAAAGTTTAAGAGATGCCTGCAACTCTAGTTTACATTTTCATTGGTCATAACTTCTGGAGAAAATTAGCGGCGATACTGGACAAAGATTAAACTTTTTTGGTGCGCATGCGATGACAGTGTGTGTTCGCATGCACTATCAAATGAAGTATAATTTGCAGATCTGGCTGTATATACAGTGGGGCAAAAAAGTTTAGTCAGCCACCAATTTTGCAAGTTCTCCCACTTAAAAAGATGAGAGAGGCCTGTAATTTGCATCATATGTACACTTCAACTATGAGAGACAGAATGAGAAGAAGAAATACAGAAAATAACATTGTCTGATTTTTAAAGAATTTATTTGCAAATAATGGTGGAAAATAAGTATTTGGTCAATAACAAAAGTTCATCTCAATACTTTGTTATATACCCTTTGTTGGCAATGACAGAGGTCAAACGTTTTCTGTAAGTCTCCTCCACAAGGTTTTTACACACTGTTGCTGGTAGTTTGGCCCATTCCTCCATGCAGATCTCCTCTAAAGCAGTGATGTTTTGGGGCTGTTGCTGGGCAACACAGATTTTTAACTTCCTCCAAAGATTTTCTATGGGGTTGAGATCTGGAGACTGGCTAGGCCACTCCAGGACCTTGAAATGCTTCTTACGAAGCCACTCCTTCATTGCCCGGGCGGTGTGTTTGGGATCATTGTCATGCTGAAAGACCCAGCCACATTTCATCTTCAATGCCCTTGCTGATGGAAGGAGGTTTTTACTCAAAATCCCATGATGCATGGCCCCATTCATTCTTTCCTTTACACGGATCAGTCTGTCACGGATCAGAAAAACAGCCCAAAGCATGATGTTTCCACCCCCATGCTTCACAGTAGGTATGGTGTTCTTTGGATGCAACTCAGCATTCTTTCTCCTTCAAACACGACAAGTTGAGTTTTTACCAAAAAGTTCTATTTTGGTTTCATCTGACCATATGACATTCTCCCAATCCTCTTCTGGATCATCCAAATGCTCTCTAGCAAACTTCAGACAGGCCCGGACATGTACTGGCTTAAGCAGGGGGACACGTCTGGCACTGCAGGATTTGAGTCCCTGGCGGTGTAGTGTGTTACTGATGGTAGCCTTTGTTACTTTGGTCCCAGCTCTCTGCAGGTTATTCACTAGGTCCCCCGTGTGGTTCTGGCATTTATGCTCACCGTTCTTGTGATCATTTTGACCCCACGGGGTGAGATCTTGCGTGGAGCCCCAGATCGAGGGAGATTATCAGTGGTCTTGTATGTCTTCCATTTTCAAATAATTGCTCCCACAGTTGATTTATTCACACAAAGCTGCTTCCCTATTGCAGATTCAGTCTTCCCAGCCTGGTGCAGGTCTACAATTTTGTTTCTGGTGTCCTTTGACAGCTTGGCCATAGTGGAGTTTGGAGTCTGACTGTTTGAGGTTGTGGACAGGTGTCTTTTATACTGATAACGAGTTCAAACAGGTGCCATTAATACAGGTAATGAGTGGAGGACAGAGGAGCCTCTTAAAGAAGAAGTTACAGGTCTGTGAGAGCCAGAAATCGTGCTTTTTTGTAGGTGACCAAATACTTATTTTCCACCATAATTTGCAAATAAATTCTTTAAAAATCAGACAATGTGATTTTTTTCATTCTCTCTCATAGTAAAAGTGTACCTATGATGAAAATTACAGGCCTCTCTCATATTTGTAAGTGGGAGAACTTGTACAATTGGCTGACTTAATACTTTTTTGCCCCACTGTATACACTAAGCTTTCACAATAAAAAAAAGAACAATAAACAGCGAACAATTTCCTTGAAATCGCACGTCAACTAGCGGTTCGAACATTTGGAGCCATTACCATGTTTTCAGCTGACTCCCTCACTGAATTAGGCATTTTTTTGTTGTGTTTGAAATGAAACGGGAACCTTTACTTACATTATAGTCTTTTTACAGACTTTTTGTTCATGTGAGAACATCTTGTAATTAAAGGTATAGTTCACCCAAAAATGAAAAGTCTGTCATAATTTACTCACCCTCAAGTTTTTCCAAACCAGTATGAGTTTCTGTTTAACACAAAAGAAGATATTTTGAAGAATGGGTAACCAAACAGTTGATGGGCCCCATTGAGAGCCAAAAAAAAAAATACTATGGAAGTCAATGGGGCCCATCAACAGTTTAGTTACCGACATAATAATGCATATCAGTAATATATGCTAAAACCTTTTTCTTATTTCACAAAAAAATATTATTGATCAATTGTTTGTCTCGTTTGAATTGACACTAAAAATGTGGCTACACCAGACGCAAGCGGTGCGATGCAATGCGACAAAAACCGACAGAGCCCATTATAATCAGTGTTGCGGTCTACACTGGATGCAGCACAACGCGACATGACAGTAAACTGATGCTCCGTTCTATTTCTGACATACTTCAGGCGCTCACACTACTTCTGACACAGAGAACAAATTAATTTGCAATGGTTGCTTTCCAGTGTAGACAGCCAACTGTTGCGATAACTGTCTTGTCTGGTGTAGATGTAAGGCAGTGTAAGGAAAACTTTGTTTGAAAATAAGACTGTACGTTTGTCAAATACAAACTAAGCACATATGTCACTGCCATAAGAACATTACTTTGATACCATCATCTCTGACTGATCGCAGAATACTTCCTAAATTGTAGCTCTGACATGATGTATTGTGAAAAGCACTAGACAAATAAACTCAAATGTTTCATTTTAGGATCCTATAGCTAGTCATTTGTTCAGTCTGGAGGCCTGCTTTTGGTTATGGTAACTTTTCAGCTTGTCTTGGCATATCATTTCTTTTAAATTAATATTTTACATTTTCTTCACAGGTGGCCACTTTTGTTGGTCCAGTTACAGCTATTCCAGTCCTACTCTTCTCAGGCTTCTTTGTGAACTTTGACACCATTCCAGAATACTTACAATGGAGTTCTTATGTGTCATATGTCCGGTATGCTATTTAAATCTTATATAGCTGTAATAGTAATGTGTTTGCTTTTACTCTGCAAAATCACAGTTTCACGTTTGCTTATTGTGCTTATGATAGGTACGGATTTGAGGGGGTGATTTTGTCCATTTATGGGATGAACCGAACTGAGCTTGAATGTCCAGGAAGGGTTTGCAAGTTCCAAAGACCTGAAGAAGTTCTGCAGTTGTTGGATGTAGAAGATGCCAAGCTCTACATGGACTTCATCGTACTGGGTATTTTCTTCCTCATTCTGCGACTCGCCACCTACTTGGTTCTTCGGTACAAAATAAAATCAGAGCGATAATATTCAAGTCCTGGCCTTGCATGGTCTCCAGCTCCTGGGGACTGATTTCAGGCTACTCTGTATAAACCATTTCCAAAGGGGTCATTATCTGCTCAGGAAGTTCAGATTTACTTGTTGATAATTTTGGTGCTCTAGATTTTGTTTTTCATTTGGATTAAATAAATCACATTTCATTGTCTACAGAATTGACTTTATATATTGGAGTAAATCATTTCATGTTTTTCAGTGTTACATTGATGCAGTTCCAGGTGTTGGAAAAAATTGGTGTCATTTGGACTGCTAGCCTATATCCAAATTCAACTTGTGATACCAAATTTAAATATGCAATGCAAATGATAATTTACTGAACTTACTGTTACTGTTAGCTCATTTAACTCTGGATTTAAGCTCACACTAACACTGACTCTTTTTTTTTTTACTCAAACACTAATTAGAATTAAGTTTTTCTTTGCATTTTGTTTCAGAAAGCACACCACGAACATATTTAGCCTGAAGTGAGGATGTTTACATATCATTGCACATGTCCAAAAAGGGTTTTAATTCAAAACAGAAGACTGTGAAGGTTCACGCAGTGCCTGTGTTTCTATTAAACCATTGTATCAATCTTTCTGTATAATAGATTTTATTATAGGTTTCTTTCTTTTTTGATTTAATATTTTCCGTCTAGAGATTTGATGTACCTGGTGCTACAAATTATGTATTAAAACAAAGTTATAATTTTTTTAGGTCAACAAACTTTCATACTATGTATATCAGCAATGTATTGCTTAACATGTCATACTGCCAAATGTATGTTTAGAAATAAAATTCTGAGACCCACCAGAAGTGCAAATTCTCACTCACAATTGCAAAACACTGTGCTTGAATGTAGTATTCATACTAGTTCATTTGAGGACATTGAATAACTGAATAATACATTCTTAAATTTTAAAATAATTTATTTTACCTCTTACAGTAATTACAGTGCATTTTGGAGAGACAATTATTTTGAACATTGACTAACCTCTGACTAAACTAAAATGGAAGAATATCATGCGCAACCTGTTTGTTTCATATGTCATCAAAGAATATTTCTAAGAATTGTTTTGAACTACTCACAATTCCTTGGAGCTACAACAAGCAGTAGAAGCTCCTATGTCCACATATAGAACTTGTTGGACTTGATACTGAACATTTCAGGTGTGTTAGTATGATCAGGGCTGTCCAAAGTAAAACAGCTAATGACGTTGCATAATATTAATGTCAAAAGTAATTAACATTAATGGGTTGGGTTGGTCTATAAAATTGCAAAGTGCTGTATGATTTTGCTGTCTGGATATACGTTATCAAATATATCAGACTGAAAACCCAAGCAGAACCCTGAAGAAAGCTTGTCTTGTAGATATAAAGCTGTTGTTAGGATATCACTTTTGTTTAAAAAAAAAAAAAAAAAAAAAAAGCTCTGCTTTCACATCGCATGTGCGCGGCGTTGTAAACAGCAAAGTTGAAAGTTGAAGTTTGTGGGCGGTACAAGTCAACTGACTAGCAGCTGTTCATTTTATTTTTTGTTTTTTTATTGCACAACAAGAACTACATACACATACAGAGGATCACAGTGTATTATTATCTATTGCATTCATAATATCATCAAAGAAAGAGAGGGAGAAAAAAATCTAAATAACGAACCTACTAAGTAAGTAGCTTAGCAGGAAGACAGCGGAGAGCTCTCATCATCCTGCCGTAGAATGGACGCTTTCCTCGGCTTTGATCTGAACGTCAGAACGCTGGCAGAGTCCGAGGAACATCAATGAGGAATTCGCCGTATTCCCAGCCTCTAGATTAGGTAAAGACTTGCATTAATTACAATCATCTTAATCATTACCTCTGATTTCTAATGTTAATGGTAACAGTAGAGTCATTGCTCTGATACATCATGTCATTGTCTGGTTTGGTTTATAATATTGAAATAAAGACGCGTCTGAAACCAAGTTCAGAACTGAGTAACGTTAATGGTGCGTTTACACCGGACGCGATTCGCGCGAGTGATTTACATGTTAAGTCAATGCAGAGACGCGAAATGGCATTCTGCGGCGCGATTCGCGCGAATGAGGCGGCGAGATTTGCGCGATTGATGCGGCGCGAATGACGCGAATTGAGCACCGCTGATCCCCTGGGCCCGGTTTTTCAAAAGTAATCCACTAGGATTTTGGATAACGGATTGGATCAAATCTTGAAAATGGGTTTTTCAAAAGAAAAAACGGATTACATAATCGGATTAGATCACGTAATCCAATCTTGGTTTTGATCCGGATCAAACCTTTAGTTTGGGTTTTTCAGAACTTTTTTGTAGGGTTTGGATCACTTTGATCCAAAAAATCTGGATTAAACTGATCCCATCAGAAGGGTGGATTCAGTGTGGATTTCATGCCCAAAATGTAATGAAAACTTAAAAAATGTATCAAATAATACTATATTTGGATCATGCAGTATCTTACACGATATCCTATTTATTCATAAGGTTTTAATTTTATTTGTTCATCCATCAGGCTACAGTGATTAGGTAGGCTTTAACGTATTCAGCCTTTCAGTATAGGCCTACAGCAAAGTAGAAAGAGTTTGGCCTCATAAAATAATCCCCCAAACAGCTGTCAAAATTGACCAAAAACAATAAATTTTATTCTGTCACTAATTGATATATATATATATATATATATATATATATATATATATATATATATATATATATATATATATATATATATATATATTCATCACAATGGAAAATATTTTTGTTTTTAGAATATATATTAGTGATGCATGCAATGATTACAGAATAACCAAAAAAATGCAAAGAATGGCAATCACTGATTTTTGAAATCCAAAACAAATGCAAATCAGAAATAGTGTCTAACTATTGCGTCCCTTGTTGCACGTCCTGTTTGCTCGTTCTGGCAGAATGCAGGAGGTTGGTTAGGGTCTCTAAGGGGCTCAGGTGCATCATTGTCAGCACAGAGAGGGACATTGCGCTTAGTAGCGATGTTGTGCAGGACAATACAGGACATATTTGAAACTTGTTATAAATATCCTCAATGTACAGTGTTTGTGTTAAAGGTCTCAGATGAGCGGACTGCTGGAAGAGGATGGGGTGGGGTTTTTGTTAAATGTGTGTGTTTTCATTTCAAATAAAAATAAACTTATATTGACCCCACACTGGCTATTCTACGTGTTGCTCTTTACATATCTATAGTTCTACATTGTGATTTCCTATCCTGTTTGAGCACTGGTTATCCAAATTTGGTGATCCTGAAAAGTTCCTATCCGGATCAGATTGATCCAATCCGATGTTGCTTTGAAAAACTAGCTCAAAAGTAAACTGGATTACGTGATCACGGATCGCAAAAAAAAAGGATTACTAAATCCAGATCAATTTTATCCGGATTAAACCTTTTGAAAAACCGGGCCCTGGATCTCACAACTCCGAAAACGCCAGATAAAATGCTTAAATAGGCACTCTTTTTATAAAATAACCACAGATTTGAGCTTTAAACAACTATATTATCGCCTGAAAAAGTCTTTAAACTACGTTTTGTCACACATTAATAGTAGTATTTTTTACAAAAAAGACGAGCTGGCTCATATAGGGCAGAAGCCCCTCACTTGACGCGAATTCACGTCTGTTGTGTAGTTGTCACACGCGAATTTCACGCACGAATGAAGCGAGTAAACTCAAAATGTTCAAGCGTCCACCTTCGCGCGAATCGCGTCCGGTGTGAACGCACCATAACAGTTAGCCTATGCAGTTGCCAACCGTTCCGTAAAATACGGAATCGTCCCGTATTCAAGGCATCAGTGAAGCGTTTGTCCCTTATATTCAGGCATACGCTCTAAATTGTTTAGACAAATCATTGTTTGATTTGCGAATACACAACATAGCTGTTCGGCGAAGGCTTAAAGGCCCAGCAGAATCCTATGCCGGTGCCGGGCGCCCCCGCTTCACAGCGAGTGGCTCGCGCTAACAGCAAATCCCTTTCACTGTTCGCATTTTGATTTCGGCAAATCAGCTTGAGCGGATGCAAAAAAACATGATTATTGTTCAGCCACGCAAGAAAACATGCACTCTCCCTGAGAGAAGACGTGATCAAAAAGGGAAGTCGTCTTTCACTATTGTAAGTTAAAGTTGTTAAATATAGAAAAGTAACTATATATATAACAAGAGCAATCCTCTAAGTTCTCTTTAATTGAAAAATATGCATTTTCATTTATTCATACATGGTTGCAACAACATTTAGTTCAAAATTTTAAATGCCATTGTAAAAAAAAAAAAAAAAAAAGTTTTATTGGCTGAAATGTCAAAGACGTTCAGTTATGCTTTCAAAATTGTTTGACCTGTACGAAATGTTTTTAAAGTGCATTTGGATATGTAAATGGTTTAAAGATAAGAAACTGCTAGGAAGTACAAGTCAAATAATATTAATAATAATTAAAACAAACATAAAAATGAGTTCTGACCTACATTCTGTGGTTCTGACCTGATTGTACTATTTTTAGACGTGGCATTTAGGCAGCCATACTATGTTATTGTATGCAATACTTGGTATCAAATTTCTTTAGAAGAACCCATATTGTTAAAGGTCCCGTTCTTCGTGTTTTTTGAAGCTTTGATTGTGTTTACAGTGTGCAATATAACATGTGTTCATGTTTCGTGTGTAAAAAAAAAACTGTATTTTTCTCACAATTTACTTATCTGTGTACCGCTGTTTTCACTGTCCTAAAAACGGGCTGATGAGTTCCTTGTTCTATGAAGTCCCTCCTTCAGAAATACGTAACGAGTTCTGATTGTGCCAGCGGTTCCTGTGTTGGGATTTGACCGCACCTTAGCGAACGTGTCACGGTTCCTGTGTTGTGATTCGACAGCAGCTTAGCGCACATGGAAAGGTCACGCCTCTTAACGGGGTGATGTATGCGCTTAATGATCTCTACAGCGTCCCTGGGAAAGCCAAACGAAGGTGATTTGACTCCGGGATGAAAATAACAGTGTCTCGACGACATGGCGACAAACACACTCAAACGCAGCACTTCCTTTTCTCCACGCGACACGTCCTCTTCTCCACGTGGGACAGCAACAAGACCACGCCCCCTTTTTGCGCGTATTCTTGTGGGCGGAGGTTAGTCTGTTCTACTGTTCTACTGACGTAATTTATGAAGGAAGTACCAGGATGTAGTCCAAGCCAGCCGTTCGCTGTAGGCTTTGAAAGGGAACTTCTGTTAAATAAAATATCTCTCTTGGCATTGAACTTTGAGCTTTATAATTTTACAGGTATTATTTATGCTCTAACAGCAACATTACACACTAACTAAAGTTTGAACAATGGGATCACGAAGAACGGGACCTTTAAATGTCACCATTAAGCTTATGATTTGTGGTTATTTTGGACTGTAACTAACTTTCTGAAATATTTGCCCTGTGTTGTTAACCGTGTTTGGGAATGTGGTAGCTGGTTTCTAGATCGTCTAAACCAGTGGTTCTCAACCAAGGGGCCCCCTATGGGGCCTTTGTGAACTTCCAGGGGGGGCCTCAAATAAATCGTAAAATTATTTAGATTTAGTTATATAAACATACGATTATTTATTTTTTTGTTAATTTTTATTAGAACAGAAGTACCGGGTTTACGTATCATCTTAATTATTGGAGTCAAAAAGGCTGGTCATTAGATGAATTAAATGACTTAATGAAAATGAGTTTCCAGTATTGGTTTAGGAGGTTCAGGTGTGGTGACAGGTCACACCTTCAGAAAAACTTGGTCATAGTAATCATCACAGTCGTCAGAGGAAAAACATTTTCTTTTGTGTATTAACATGTCACACTGGTCACTCTTAGTGATGCATCATGCAGCTTCTTTAGATAATGGACAGTCTCCAAAATTAACATTTTGGGTGTGTTGGTAAAAACATATGTGTATCATGTAGCTGTGTAAGCATCATGTGTCACTGAAACTCAAAGCCAAAGGAGTGACCATACAAGGGTTGGCTTGTTTTTCTCAGGTACACTTATGTTACTGTGTTGATTGATTGTAGCATTTGTTTCCCTGTAATACACAATTTCCAGACCTGTTTAACCTTTTAAATCACTATGGTTAAACATATAATACTTTAGGGGTTATTTCAAAATGTTGCGAATTGGAAGGCCATCGGGAATGGAAGTGTTAAGATGGAGATGCCAGGGGTTATCAAGAGATGTCTGCTGCAAACTTCACACCAGGGCTCTTGAAGCAAGTAGGTGTCTGATAAACTTACCATTTAAAGTATACTTTATATATAAATGAATCAAATGTGAGTTTTATTTTATTTATTTAAAATATATATGTGTGTTCACACACACAGTTTATTTTAACAGAAATCTTTTGCATTTATTTGATAAATTAATTTAGTGAAATATTACAATTTAAAAGTTTTTTATTGAAATAGTTTCTATTTGAAATAGAAATCTATTCTATTGATGTAAAAATCATATTGACCCCAAACTTTTGAACAGCTTTATTAGTATTATGTTAATATATATATATATATATATATATATATATATATATATATATATATATATATATATATATATATATATATATATATATATATATATATATATATATTTATATATATATATATATATAAACACACACACGTATGTATGTATGTATATATGTGTGTGTGTGTGTGTTTTGTTTGTTTATTTTGTTTTGTATAATTGAAATAATAATTGCTCATTTCAGCCCTTAACTTAAGCCTCCGATCAGATGGCATCTGCGGTAGCGTAAAACGTCGTCACTTTTCATTCCCAATGTAAGTATAATGCTGAGAAATGAATCCATCATTTTCTGATGCAGCATCTATGTCTAGTGTTTTCAAAGAATATGTTTTGATATTGTCTGTGTGTTGTCTCATCAGCAAGACAGCAAGCTCTTATAGAAATACATGGAGAGAACTGAGAACTTCAATGTGCTATTCCATCTCTGGATTCAACTCTAGGTTCTTCTGTACCAATGAGCCTGTCACGGGTGAGTTTATGCATTCATTATTTACATTTGGATGGCATATAAAAAAAATATGGCAATGTATTTCATGCTTGTATTAACCTACAGATCCTATTGAGATCCATAAACAGAAGTTGGCATTATGGTTCAGTCACCTTCCTCAAGAGGAGAGGCAGTTCGGTGGCTACTTTTCTCCCGAAACTATGCATGTGGAGCCACTTATCCTAGAGCGTCATCCTGATGAGGATAGAGGCCTTAGTCCCTTCAAGGCAAAGGAAAGGGAATCTCCGCATCCCTCTCTCACAGTTGAGCAGCTCTTTGACGCTAGTAATAATGTAAACAAGGCACGAGGGCTAAATGTTTTGCTATATGGGGCTGTCGGCACAGGAAAAAGTACTGTCGTCCGTAAACTGGTGCTGGATTGGTGTGCTGGATCTATTTTCTCCCAGTTCAAACTTGTGTTGCCATTCTCCTGTGAGGATCTCGCCCATTTGTCCAAACCAACATCCCTCCGAGACCTTGTAGGCAGGAAATACATGCACCTTCGCAAGACACCTTATCTTAGTGGAGATAATGACAAGGCTAAGGATGTCCTCTTCATCTTCAATGGAATGGAGAAAATGAAGCTGGATTTTCGTATCGGCTCCACAGAGTTATGCAGCGATCCCAATGAGGCTCTCCCATCAGGAGCTGTTGTTGTTAATCTACTTAGGAAGTACCTGCTACCTGAGGTACGGCAAGAGCTCGGCTCTTTTTTCTGTGACCTGGCATGTGAAATCATGTCATGTTCCAGATTAAATCGGTTGTGGTTTTGTGATGTAATTTACCATAGGTAAAAAATTGTGGGTGGTAATGGTGAAAATTGCATTTTTTTTCTTCAAAATTAGAAAACAAAACCCTGCAAATAATAATAACTGTTAAAAAATGCAAATCTTTCACAGTAGGTGACAAAGTAAATGTATGAGGAGCATGTTTTTTTGTCCTAAGCTAAATCCCACCGTTGAGATTTTTCCAATAATATTACTATCAACATCAATAAAAAAATAATTACAAGTTTCAAAGAGGCCCGGATCTCAAGCAGCAGTGATGAAAGCTGAGTAAATTTGAGTGCCAAGAGAATTTACCATAGGTAAATTACATGACACTCATTTTTTTGTCTGGGTGTATCAATTTACAAATACATTAAAACTGCAATTCATAAAACACCAATGATGAGCATTTTTTATATTTCTGAATTTAAATCAATTGATATTTTGTTTCTCATAATGAAAAAAACAAACAAACAATGAAATTCTTGAAGAGAACA